>BLKR01004405.1:0-110248 GCA_011170035.1 Teleogryllus occipitalis | reverse complement strand
TAACAAGACAAGTTTATTTGGATATAGAGATAGGCAAGAATAAGTATCAAGTTGTGTGCCTAGTAGCGCCGGAACTTTTATATCCGCTCATACTGGGAATCGATTTCATGAAACAATACGGGGTTGTTATCAACTTAGAAAAAATACCATGACGTTAAAACCGAATAATCAACAGGATCTCGAATTTGATTCGTTCACATGGAATTATTGGGAGGCGAATTGTTTGGGGGAAGAAGATGTGAAGCTGAAAATTCGTTCGCATGTGCAAGGAAATTCTAATCTTAATGAAAATCAGAAGAAACAATTAATTGAAGTATTACTTAGGAATCAGAAGGTGTTTTGCAAAAACAAGAATCCAGTAAAAGATTTTCAATTCGAAATAGAACTAACAGATAAAACGCCATTCACGGGTTAGCAATATGTCATTCCAGAAAAACATAAGGAGGAGGTGGATAAGCTCATTGCTACAATGGTTAAAGATGATATTATCATGAAGTCCAAAACCTCTTATCTAAGTCCGATAGTGCTCGTAGAAAAGAGTAATGGGAAGATAAGGTTGTGTTTAGATGCAAGACGATTGAATCAAGTTACCCTACCGTACAGAGACAGACCGTTGCGTGTAGGGGATTTAACTAATCAATTATCCGGCAACAAGTGGTTGAGTTCAACCGACTTCACTGCATCTTACTGGCAAATAGCGATAGCACCTGAATGTAGACAATATACAGGATTTATTCACCGGGGAATTTCGTATGTTTTCAAAAGAATGCCATTTGGACTCAAGAACAGTGCATCTGCTCTTGTGCAATGTTTAGATAATATCATTGACAGAGAGATGTCTAGCGATGCTTTTATCTATATTGATGACGTGCTCGTGTATTCGAAGACATTTGAAGAACACATGAACAAGCTAGATATTTTGCTGAAACGTCTCATTGAAAATAATTTACAGTTGAATTTGGAAAAAGGTAATTTTTGCACTAAACAAGTTAAATTCCTGGGGTATGATTTGACAGTCAACGGAGTCAAGATGAACTTGGAGAAAATGCAAGAAATAGATAAGATTGCACCGCCTAAAAACACGAAACAACTCAAAAGTTTATTAGGTTGCGTGAACTATTACTCAAGGTTTATTCCGAATTTCGCCATGCACACTGCAATATTTCTTCAGTTACTGCGATAGCACACTAGATGAAAGTGGGATTACAATCGGAAAGTACAATTTCCACAGTTTACGATCACTTAAATAATAACAAAATGATGAAACAAACCAATAGACAAACAAACCGACAAGAATCATGTAAAGAAGAAAGAAGAAGAAGAAAGAAGGAGAAGGAAGAAGAAGAAGAAGAAAGAAGGAGAAGGAAGAAGAAGAAGAAGAAGAAGAAGAAGAAAGAAGGAGAAGAAGAAGAAGGAAGAAACAAGATAGCTCGACATTCCAGAATCAAGACAGAAGAAAGGAAGAGCATCAAGTTTGGTTAAAAGATTTTTTCGGCATATGAAATCAAATCCCACAAAATCTTTTTTTCCGAAAGAAGGGGTTATGTGACCATCCGTTTTGCCGAGGTCTCGGAAAACGGAGCACATCAATTTTCAAGAATAAGATAAGCTGTTTGAACGCGCGCCAACGCGCATGAATACAATCCGAAAATGGAAACTACGAACTATATCCGTAAGAGAGCGTCTCGGTACAGTATGCGACACCGAGAGTCGGGAGAAAGAAAGCTTTCTTTTCTGAAGTAACAGCTGGAGAGTGAGGACCTACCGATCACGAGAAGGCGGCACCTCGTACTGCTACGGACTTCAGGACTGCATCTACGATAAAAACTCTTCAAGACATTCGAGGAGGTAATTATCATATTACAATGCATTAAAACAATTCATCAGGAAAAGGATGAAAGTATAAGTGACGCATTTAAAATCTTTGTAAGAGAGAGGAGTGTGAATAGCATGAAACTAACGAGGCCATTCATTTCTTTTCTTTGCAGTTTTTTTTATTTTTATATTTATTCTTCTTATACAATAGACTCAGTTGTCGTATTGTAGATTCTTTTAAATATGGAATTAAAAGCTAGTTACATTCTATAAAAGAATACGAAAAGAGTATCAACGGAAAACGAGACGGAGGCCACATCGTGAGTTGAACAACGGTACTGGAAAGGGGCGACCGTGGGGTTCTGCAGAGGGGCGGCTCTGCTCCCGACCGAGCTGTCAGGACAAGGACATCGAGCGATTGGAAGAGTCGACGCCGCAGATTTCTCTACGCCGTGAGAAGACACAGTAAGGTCGTGCCAACTTGAACAATTTGTAGATATTAGAAGGAATAATTTGTTTCGGAAAGAAAGTATTAGTACAGGTTCTTTATACCGATATTCTGTGAAAAATAGAATCAATCTTTTCTTTCAAGAAAAACTTAGCTAATTGTAAAGTTGCAACTAGGAAATTTACGACTGGAATGATTAGGCAAAGTTTTAAGTATTCTTTGAAATTGACTTAAATGAGAGAAAGGAAACAGTGTAGTTAATTATTAAGAGTGTAAGTTGTTTTCTTTTTTTCAGCAAAACAAAATTCTTGTATATGTAAAGTGTTTTATGTTCATTTACTGTAACAGCAATTTAATTAGAATATACTCAAGTAAGTGGAAAGTGATTCGACTTGAGTTTCTGTGTAAGTGCATTCAATCCACAACGGCCCACATGACCCTGATCCCCGCTATTCTAATTGTATTTTTTTATTTTGCGCCCACCTTGAAAACCCATTCTGAGCTAGCCGGCGGAGGGGTGGGTCGCAATATATATATATAGTTAATACATATATATATATATATTATATATATTATATATATAATATATATATATATTATATATATTATATATATAATATATATATGTAGGTATGTACCAGATCGATGAACTTCGACGCCGTGTGATCAATCTCTATGAAATATGACACATTTACTTGTTTGTTTGTTTTTTCACGGAAAAGATTTTTATGCTGTTCATTTTTTGTAAGTTCATGGCGCTACAACGCAAGATTGCGCTTCATTTTAATTCAATATCCATTCCAACTGAGCTCCACCTGGGCTTCATTGTTGCTGCTCGTTGCAGTGTGGCGCAGGGTGAGACCGAGGTGGACCAGACGGGCGGCATGAGAAAGAGAGAGGCAGAGAAAGACAATAACAGAGTGATACAGAGACACACACAGAGGCAAAGACAGAGATAAAGAGAGAGAGAGAGAGAGAGAGAGAGAGAGAGGGGGAGAGAGCAGAACATCTGCCGGGCCCTTAGTATAGAATAATACTAAGAAAGCGGCTTAGATAACATTTAAAAACAATGACGTTTTGCTACTGAATTGCTCATCAAGACACTCAAGTCGAATATGTAATATCATTTAAAGAAAACTGTAGTTCATCGCTCAGGAGAATTTATTTGGAATCCATATTTCACGATTTCCACAAAATCCAATCCAAATTCGAAATTCTAAAATACCTTCTTGTGCTGCCGCCCAAAAGTGTTGCCTGAATTTGCCAACATCCATGCATGCATTCGTAAGCTGCGTTCGCTAGTGTGGAAGGTAGTCCCCGTCATTCACGAGAGCAGTTCGCGCGGCAAGCGCCTTCCCGGAGTACCTCCGAGCCCTCGCGAAGGGATCTGAGTCCGAGCTGCAGAAGGCTGTTCCGCAGAATCTAGAGCTATAGTAGTGTGTGAGAATAATGAATCGCTATTATCAGATTTATCTATAGTGCTTTGCTACATTAAAGATCTTAAGGAAAATTGTTTTTCTGCGCAATTATTGTTATACTTATAAGTTATGCATTTCATTATAATCATTATAGTTACAAATTAATAATAGGAATAATATTTAACATTAATATTAATAATAATATAATAATAATAATTAATAGACGCAAGTATTAGCCAATTGCAACGGCTGCGCTGGCCGTGACTCGCCTGCTCCGCCGAGGCCACCGCCCCCTGCAGCGCCTTCGGCCAGCGGCGCCGCCTTCATTTGTCTCCTCCCGGACCTGGCGCGCGCGTCGGGCACGAGCGGCTGACGCTGCGTTCCTGTGCCCCCCCTCTCCCGCCCACGACCCGAGGCTCCTTAAATTTGAGTGGAATATTGGTGTATTGGTGGAGCTGGATGTCGCTTCTGGGATTCCAAGAGTCACACCGCAAACGAGCGCGTTTGCAAATATCCGGAATATTCCGAACTATTTCTTTCGTGAAATGGGAGCGTGTAAATCGAATCTTTGTTCCTTCATCTCTAGTGTCTGAGCTATAGTGAGTTTGAGTCAGACCTTTCACAAAACGTCAAAAGTGACATTATTCCGTGGTTGATGCTCAGATATGAATTAAATTTTAAATATAAATTTTGTAATGTGGCTTAGCGGTTTCTATGGTGTAACTGCGAATTGGACTGTTCTACCAAAGTTCGCGGGTTCAAACTCGATCAAAGACTTGGATTTGTAAGGTAGAAAAATCCTTCGTACGCCTTCCTTGAAAAGGGAAGAAAAGCCAGCTATCTCACGTTGTAGATTTACTGCATGTAAACGATCCTCAAGCCTAAAAGAAGCCTCTGAGCAAGATTCAAATGGTCTGTATTTTCGCCCAATTGATACTTCCTTTCTCAGCTATACGGTGAGAGGAGCGTACCTGAAATTGCGTGATCAGGCGGAAGATCTGAGCCTCGCCACGGAAAATGAGGCATAATTGAATTGAATTGAATGAAAACGATTTTGGTTGCAAAAGAAATATTTGTTGGAAATACTTTACGTTTTCCCATCTATGAACAGTGCTAAGACGACAATATTCTACCTTATTCAATTTTCATGTAACCATTTCATGACACTATTGTTCCGTAATTTAATACACATTTCATTGCAGATTTTCTGCGGGGATACTCCGATAACTTACTCAAAGTATAATCGTATTGGCACAAGACAACATTTCTTAGCCCACTTCAAGATTTGTTTCAATTTGAGATTTCAATATGAGAATTAGGGTTCTTTAAAAGGTTATATTTACAACCTCATTCCAGATTAATAATATTTTACAATATTGTAAACAAAAGAACCAATTGTACATACTTCATCAACTTTGTAGGTGAGCTCAATTGCAGTATACTGAGTTCAGTTTTTATTTTCCATGAATTCATTAAATAAATAATCGGAGAATTACAAACTTACTTCCTAGAAGATATTCTGGCAAGATATTCCTGGCAAAACTTACTTCCTAGAAGATATTCTGCTCCCATCTCGATGGCCGTTTTTCAAGTTTTTCTTGATACAGAGGGCAAACGCAGTTTCATCTCCTTTTATTTCAGACCTACCCATATAGATGTTCTCTTCCTCCGCCCATAATATCTCGTAACATTTTCCCTGTTTTTGACGAAAGGAAGTAACCTTGAGTGGCCTCTCATATCATTACGTAAAAGAATAAAAGAATTGTAATTAAAATTTGATACGTTATAACACAAATTCCTCATATCACGCAGTGCCATATTTCCTTGAACGATAGCTATTTGTGTAACTGGGTTCTTCGCTTAAACAGGGTAATGCATTTAAATTACCGAAGTTATTAGGGTTCAGTTGATCGTACATTCAATTTTCGAATATAAATCTTACAAATTTTACAAATTATCTTCTTACATATGTTCATTATATTATGAATGCTCTAGTCTTTAGAAAGTAATTCACAATGCGAAGTCTTTCTGCCTGAACATCACTCCATTTTAGGCTTTCCCACCGGGAAGTTCCCAATGCGAGCACAGAGGTTAAATGTCTAACCAGACAAGCCGCTTGTGAATTGTAAGAAAATTAGTAGCAAAATAAAAGCCCTGTCAAGATGAAAAATAAATTTGAGTTATCATTCTATTTTAGCGGTATGTACTCAGAAGAGTGCATATTAAATGACTTGACAACGAATTGAACGTTCAACATGGAAAAGATGACGCGACGTCCACATAACCCTTCAGTAAAATGTAATAAGGATGTCCAGAAGGGGGGGGGCAGCCTCCGTTCCCGTCTTCATTTATCCCCGAATATTTTTTTAATTCAAATGAAATGAAAAATATAGTTCTCTCTAATCCAAAGGGTATAGTCGAATAAGGCGGTGAAAAACCAAAATCGATAATCGCGATGATCATATGAAAGAGAATACAAAATGAAGTAGATTCACAAAAAAGCAGCCTCCTAGGGCAACTTGTTTTGCATGTTTTATTTTTTTCTCAGCATCTGTTGTGTGTATCAGGCTGAAAAAATGGCAGACTTAGTTCAACTTAGTTCAATTTGAAGATATTTTTGACAACGAATTTTGACACTAAATTCATATAGAAAACAATTAAGTAGAAAAAAAAGTTAAAACCAGTTTTTTTCAGTTGAAGCATTTTAAATTCGCGCCAAAATGTGACTGGAAAAACTTGTTTCATCAATGTTTAAACATTTTATATGAAAAAAATTGAAAGGTCTTGTTTACCAGGATGATTTGGAACTTTTTGCTGACTAATGTTTGTTTTATGTGGAAAGTATTATGTTTATGAATTGGGGGAGGAGGGAATTTTTTGTTAGAAATAAAGGGTCTCTTGGAGCAACTGCCTCAGGCCCCTGGCGCCACTGGACTAGCTACAGGTTTACGTTGACATTGACGCCGAGAGCCGGAAACATCTCCCATCGAGGAGAACGCACTCTCCTATTCATTTCACTTCTTGCTATTGGATCACCGCGGACTTCGAGCCCTTCACAGGCGGTAGGGGGAGCTCAAGCGAAGTCTTTGTTCGTTAGGGGGCTAGGCATTGGAGTGGGCATTCCAATCACGATTGATGTCCGACAAGTTTCGCGGCCGTATTCGTTAATCACTTGAATGCGGCTGACTTTATGTCTGAATTAAGAGCCCACGTCTTTATACCATACTTGCATGTAAATTGCGTAGTAAATAAACTACGCGTATATATTTCAGGAGCTAATGGAACTCGCTTAACTTTCTGCGCTTTTCTAAAAGAAGGAAAGTCTGAAATGTTTATGCGTCTGAATAGTTAATAGCAGAGAGTCTGTACACGTAGTTCTTATTCTAAAGGTTAGTTCCAAATTGCAGCATCACTTTTTATCGCTACCCATTAGAGATATAAGGGGAAACCTTAAGACCAGAAAATATGACTCCAGCTCGCAGTTCCCATTACCCCTCAGAGAGAGACTCCCTAAATATCTAGAAAATTTCAATATCGCCAAATCACTTTGTATTGCCAGACGTAGTCATCCTATCCCACCTTGGCAGAACTTTCATATCACTACTAAAACCGATCTTGTAAAAACGCCAATAAACATCACTGAACGTATTGGTAGGCTGCAAAGAAGAGTACCTACTCTGCTTCAAAACTATAACAACTACTAGCAAGTCTACACAGACGGGTCTAAATTGATAGAATTGCAGATTGTGGTATGTATATTCCAGGCATCAATTAATAAAATTGACTCTCACCGCCTCCCGAATTACGTCTTCATAGCTACCTGTGAAACATGGGCAGTCCTTTAAGCCATTATGCTCAGTGTTAAGAGTATCAAAAGAAAAACCCATTGATACATTTTTTCAGATACGCTGCCAACTCTGAGAACCGATGAGAACAGATTCACTTCCAATCCAATAATAAAAAAAGAACAGGAGATTCTAGAAAATCAAGCTGTAAACGGGACCCACATAGAAATAATATGGACAATAATATCATTGGCAATGACAAAGCTGATGCAGCCGCCAACCTAGCCACATCAAGTTCTCCTACCTCAAACTTCATTTAGCCAAACCCTTGGTCCAGCTCTCCCAGGAAAACACTTAAGAGGATAGAGCAGACTGTAATTACAAGACTAAGTATAGGTCATTTCAATCTTAATTTCTGCCATTTATTCAAGAGGTCAGATCCACAACCTGGCCAAGTTGTCGTGCAACAGTCTCTACTTCCCACATCATTTTTGAATGCCCTGCTATAGATAATGCAAGAAAACTTTTGAAAATGGAAGTAAGCCTTAAATCATGGGTGTGCCAAGATATTAAAATTCTTATAAATTACGAAACTAAGCAATCTTATGTAACTACTGAATATTGGAATAGTAATAGTATGAAAATGCAAATAATTTTGACATATTTATTCTTGTTTAACAATCTTATATAGCAATATAGTAATAACTGTAATTGCTATTTTTTTACACAGTTGTGTAAAGGTAGGGATCGCTGATATCCTAGCGACCTTAAATAAATAAATAAATTTAAAAAAGGAAATTGAATGTGCATTGAGAGCAAGAATATTACGTATCCTAATGAAATTTAATGATGTTATAATTTAAAATTGGCTAACAAGAGTTTTACCTGTATTTCCCATAGCGAACATTCCATAGCTAAGATCTGTTTATGTTCTGGTAAAACAGCATGCAAAAAGTAGATTACTTGTTGAACCCTTGCAATTACATCGCACGAAAAGAAGAGCTATAGAAACGTTACAATAGGAAAGTACTATGTACTATACGGAGATATAGTTAACTACGTACTTTCAGAAAATCCTGGAGGCCCAAAAGTGTCTGATAGTATTCAGTAAATATTTTCCAAAACCTGTAAAAATTCCAGTAAAAAGTATTGCACAATAAAAGCATTATTCATTGTGATTAAAGAGTTAACATTTTCTAAAAATAGAAGTTAAATGTATTATTTTTACCAAGATCTATGTTTACATGTTGTAGTTCGCTCTCGCATTATTCACTATCCTACTTAATTGAACATTATTTCATCACGCAATTACAATTACTGTTTTGTTTGTTACGGGACACGTGTCATTTGATTGCTGGACCTTGTTTTTATTTTCGCGACGGCCAAATGCCAGGACCAACTAAATAGTAATGTAGTTGGTTTTGAATATCTGGAAATAAAACATGATGACATACAAGTGTTCATGCTATTAATTTTAATATATTAATAAGCGCAAGTGTTATACTATAAACCCTGACCAAGTTGCAACACATCTAAGGTCAACTACCATTCATTTAAAGAAAAAATCACGAAATTAGGTAGAGTAGAAAGCTCAAATTCTTTTCCAAAGAAAAAACTCTCAGTGTTTTAAATAGGAGATGTTAATTTGATTTAATTACAGTACAATAGATTGAAAACATTCGGATATATCTATTATGTCATTCTGCCAATTGAGCTTGCTAGCGAGTATTTACAAAGAGCTACGTTCCGGATATCCTATGCGGTATCTCAGCATAACTCAATTGTGAAATATTGCCCTATCGATAGCACACCTTGCAGAATGAAGTATTTGGTTCTCATAAAGAGAGGTTATCTGCAGAGGGGAAGCGTCGGCGGAGGGAATAGAGTTTACTACCTCCATAACGGCGCAGATAAGCATGCTACGTTCCTGCCGCCTCCGCGGCCCCCATTCCAGCGACCTCCTACACCACCGACCCTCACTGCCTGTGCTTCTCAAAATGGGGCTGATACTTCTTCCACCCACGCCGCTCTGCCACGCGCATATTGTGCTTCCTCTTCATCGCTTTCCCCTTCTGCCTCCCATTTCGCTCCCGTCTCGAAAAGCCGACTCTAGCACAACCGTATTACACTTCATTCCCCCCACTCTCTTTACCGACACTGCCCTCTTCGCCCTCCTTGTTCCTAAACTGAGGAATTCAATTCACCTGCTCTTCATTAATTAGTGTCATATCATCTTTGTATGTTTCTCTATCTTCTTCTCACCAGCCCTACTTTCTCTTCCGTCTTCTCTTCCGACTACTCGTGTTTCTCCTCCTCTTCCGTCTCCTCTTCTTTCTCATCTCGCGTCTTCTCTTCTTTCTCTTCTTCCGTCTCCTAGAGCAAGAGCTTCTTTATCCTCCTCTCTCTCTTCTTTCCTTTTTTTTCTCTTCTTTCTTTATTCTCCTCTTTCTTCTCCCCTTTCTCCCCCTTCTCATTCTCTTTCTCTCTTGTTCGTCAAATATGTTCATCTAGAAAATGACAAACTCATTGTTAGCTACTCTCACAGCTCCTGTGCAATACTTCTTACTCACCCAAACGCGTCGTTTAGCTTATAGGTGTGTTGCTGGTAAAGTACTAGGTAACTTTACGACCTTAATTCTACTGAAGGAATGAAGCATTTCTTTCATGTGAAAAATTTACGTTGTTACAGTTTTGAGCTACGTTTTGTTGCTGATGATAGCAAATTCCAATATAAAATGGTATTTGTTATGAGAGTTTATAATCAAAAGCAAATCCATTATTTGTCACATTTTTAAATTAATGGTAAAATTATTAATGGTAAAATAATTAAAACAATACAACAATGTTCAGCAAGATGGTAATAATTGAAATCTCTTATTATATTCTTCATAAAACATATTTGCAGTCTCTCTGGTCATGAAAATGTAGAATTGACTACAGGGTAAATATATTTTAGCAAATATCTCGATTTTTTCACAAAAGTAGCCATGTTCTTCCATAATTCTTGAGTTTTTTGGATTTCATTTTGCTTTGTGAGGTTTCCTCCCTCTTACTATTGCTATCACAACGGGGCGCCAAGTTTTGGATCCTTTCATGTAGCTTCAATTTGTTACGACCACTGACCTTGAGTATATTGTTCTTATTTTTTACAGATGTATGAAACAAAGCGAATTCACTCTTGTTTCCGTTTTACCTCGCGACATATTTGGCATTTGGAAGTTAAATACATTCAGTGTCAAAACTGGTACGTGTTATTATATTTGTGTTGAATTGTTAAAGTTCAAAAATCTGTATGTGCTACGTCATTTGGTGGTGAGATAAAAGTTTACCAAAAATGTATCAGTTATTAATTTATTCAAACATTTTACGCTTTTGAATGTCTGTATTATTAATAATCGTTCCTTTTGATGTTTATTTTTAATTTCCCGCAACTTGGTATACTAAGCCTGAAGAAGCTCTCTACCTACAGATAGCATACGTGGAGATGGGCGCTATTCTCCGTATTAACCCATAACAACTTTTTACAATACTGGATTGGTTATCAAAAGAATTTTCAATCTCGTAGTGTAAATGTTTTACGATTGTTTTCTTTGTATAACTTTATTATAATTCCGGGATCGTAACACCCCTACACATTATCACTCTTTTTTACTTTCTCGTATACGTACGAAATACGGAGTAATATAGTAGTATAGAGAAAGTTGTGCAATGCTGCGCGAAAAAACGGCGGATTTTTGCCAGAACAAAATTCATTGCCGGGCCCCACTAGAGATGCTACAGAATGGCACAGACTTTCTCATTGAAAAGTTTTCTAATTTCCTTGGTGTGGACTGGTACTGTACAGTCTTGTCCCTCCATCTTGCCTACTTCCAACTATTGTGGCCCAAAGAAACCTTTTCTTTTAATTTTCGCAACCTTTCGGTATCCAAATAGTAGAACCTAAATTATATTTTAAAAATATTAAGAAAGGCTATAACGTCGTCCTAAATAGCAATTTTCATTGAAAAATGTGAAGCCTTTTTTAAGAAAATGGCGATTAAGCATTTCTGTAAATGCGAAATTTCCAGCTCTTTTTCACAAAAATCTATTGAGTTTTTTAAAAACTTCATTTGAAGTCATTTTAAGTACTTTCACTAACAAATGCAATAATATATACAAATCGATGGAAGTGTGCATATTAATGGCGTGAGAGATATTTTAAAAAATTACATTTGTGCAATTTTGGAAAAAACAAAAGAACAAAGCAAAATGAACTTAACGTCATATTACACAGTGCAATTAGCACTATCTATTGGAAATATTTGAAGAAAATATTTGGAGCCATTTTTGAGAAAATGGCGTTTGAGCGTTTCTGAAAATGTGGAATTTAGAGCTCATTTTTACAGAAAATTGTTGAGTTTTCGAGAAACGTTATCTGACATGATTTAATGCACATGTACTCATAAATACAATAAAGTGAAGAAATCTACTCTAGGGTTAATATTGCTGACGTGAGAGACAAGTCAAAAACTTACATTTTTGTTATTTTTGAAAAACAAAAGAATAAAGCAATATGTTGTTTATGTCATCGGATAGGATGTTTTTGGTGCTATCCTTACCAAAAGTTTAAAGGAAAACTTTGGATCCGTTTATGAGAAAATTTTGTTTCTGTTATTTTTTAAAATTACAAATATTGCATGCACGAAAACTACTAAACTTATTTAAAACTTCACATGGCCTTAATGAACGATATTTATGAACAAGAAATTTCATTTGTAGGAAAAATCTGAGTCTTCAATTTTACAGTTGTAGGAAGACGCCAGAAAAAAATCAAACGTTTGGTATTTTCAAACATTCAGAGTTAATCATGGAAATCGGACCTATGACACTTTTGTAAGTGTATTTTACTCCGTTCTTACAAGAAATTTAAAGAAAAAATTTTGGAGCCGATTTTGAGAAAATTTTGAAAATGTCCGGGGGGGTTTCATGTACAGTTTTCTGTGGAAAGGAGCTCAAAATTCCGCATTTTCAGAAATACTGAAACGCCACTTTCTCAAAAATGGCTCCATATTTTATCTTCATTCCCCCCCCCCAGTGGATAGTGCTTATTGTACTGTTTAATATGACATTAAGTTTATTTTGGTGTATCATTTTGTTTTTTCAAAAATTATACAAATGTATTTTTTTCTCAAATTTGTATCACGCCGTTAATATGCACATTTCCATCGATTTAAATACATTATTACATTTTTGAGTATCGGGTTATTTTCCCCCTCTACGTGTCTCCTTCAAAAGAGCACCGTCCCAGACGGAACAAGTGGTACTGTAGTACATGTAAGAGTGAGTATGGATATGTGAAAGGGGATGGAAGGCGCCACGAAGGAGGAGGAGAAGACTGCGTGCGGTCAGTGCCCGCTGAAGGTACTTCCCCGGCATTCGTCGAGTATTGATTGGAGAGACCTCGAAAAAGAACTGATCAGAGAGTATCCACTCGCCAGAATTCTCCCCCAGGCAGCGGCTGAATGTACCGAGCTTTGTGGTGAGTGTCCAAAGTCCGACACCGCCGTGACTCTAAGCCTAGGTCCTCCCAGTCAGTCACGCTGGAGAGCCCCAGGCAATGCTGCCTCTGAGCCGTCGAGGTTGGCTTATTCGGTCGTCTAGTCGGTGTCCTCACCCACAGTGCGCGGCGCGATCTGGCGTGGCGGGCGACGCGGGCGGGCCCCGCCTTTGATGTGCGATCGGCGCCCGGCGCCGACCTTCATCACGAGGCGTTGCGGCGCCGCGTCCGTCACCGACGCCAGCGCCGGTTTATTACTACGCGTCTAATTAAAAACACTCTAAACTTATCTGCCGCCGCCTTGCGGGTCAACGCCGGTTAGCGTTCAAGCGCGTATTGGGGCCGCCATCTGCGTTTGTCTGATTGCCGGTCTGTTCGAAGTATGGTGACGTCCTTTCAGGCATTAGTTGTTTTTGTTGAGTTCGCGGAATGGAACACTGAAATATGTTTGTATTTACTTATTGCGTTTACAGATCCTTCTACTTATCTGAGGGTACCCTCGGATAAGATGGTAAAAAGTTCTCCTAAACCAAATGACGTAGTTACATTATAATTCTAACATAAAAATATGTTTGAAGGTTTCCTAGCTCCCGTCTCACCAACCACACCCCTGTAGAGAAGAAAACGTGTTTTTTAAATTTTTTCGGCTACTTAACACAATTTTATTTTACTAAAAAAATGTGATAAATAAGAGGACAATTTATACTATCAGAAAAATATTTTTTTATATTTGCTCAGACCCAAATACAAACACAAAAAAATTGAAAAAATAACAAATAATTTTTATTGGGTCTTAAAAACATGGAGCAAGCTTGCAAAAAGTCTCGAACGTTCCTCTTAAAATAAAAATGGTTGAGATTTTTTTCAGATTTTTTTACTACTGGGCTGTAGTGAAAAAATTAAAAATCATTTTCCCGCCTTTAATTCACCTTGAATAAAATTCTTCTTTATTTATCACATTTTTTCAGTCAGATAAAATAGTGTTAAGTTGCCGGAAAAATAAAATTAAAAACACATTTTTGGCTGTAGAGTGGTGTGGGTGGTGGGATGGGGGCTAAGAAACCTTTCAAAAATATTATTTTTATGTTAGAATTATAATGTAACCACTCACATGTCATTTGGTTTGGGGGAACTTTTTACCGTCTTAACTGAGGGTACCCTTTCACATGAGTGGCCGGGAAACAAACCCAGACCCAGGAAGTAAAAGGTGTATGCCTAGCCATCACGTCATGAGCCTCCGAAATGTGTTGGTCACGAGTGGTTGATTGGGGCCTTGATGTCTCGTTTTCACATCCTACTGCGCTACCGAACAATTCGAATCTTAGAGGGAAATGCGCGTCTTCTCAGCACGGCTAGAACGCAGGGCCTGGTGCAGGGCAGGGTGGAATGGGGGAGGGGTCGCCCCAAGAACGTAAGAACGAAGGAAATAGTGGTAGGATGAGGAAACGCTCTTCCTGGCATGTTGCTTTAGGTATTCCTCCGGCATCCGTGTCATTGATTGCAAGAAAACTCGGTAGATCCGACGCATCCGACTTAGCTTCTTAGCTGCTGTCAAAAACCCGTTGATTTTGATTCTTGAATCTCCCATATCACGAAAATGTAATGGTACACTTTGAACTGGATTCGCTAACTCATCCGATGACGTCTCATTTTTAGAATGTTAATCTTAATGACATTTTTGTGTATATCTTTGGTTAAATGGGTTTGTTGAAATAAATTCAGGTCGAAACTCAATTCTGAAAGAAGTTACTGTTCATACATTTATGTGTTTTTGTGTGTAGTTGTCTTCCCTAAATTCAGAAATATTCAGGTTTTCATTAAATCAGAAATTTAGTGCAACTTTTACCTTCAAGTAATGAACTCTTCCCACGGCAAAATAACCAATGTAAGAATTGAGAAATACTAGAAGGTATATTTCTACATCTTTGATTTTGAGAATGTACAATTCTTCTTGAATTTTGAAATGTGAGTTCCTCTTAAGTGGTCCGACTCAAGGAATTTTGTAAACTGTCAGTCGGCGAATAGTCTCTCCTAATTTGTCAAAAATGTAAAGATCTTCATAATCCATGTAAGTACTCTCTCTTTTAAACTAAATATGTTTTGTAAACTAAGCGTTTCTTCTGATCTGAAATACGACCACATATCTGCATTTAAATAAAATTGAACACTCTATAATTAACAATTTCTGAGAGCCATTTCATTTTGACAAATTAAAAAGTTGCAAATTGAACTTTTAACTGATAGTAAATGCTTGGAAGCCGTAGATTTTGATGAAAACTTCAACCCATCCGCACAGCCATTAATGTTTTGTACGTAGCACATCCCTCGCATGGACTGTCATATTAACTGAATGGAAGTTACTGCCGCTAAAAATGAATACTGTCTATTACGGCTCCCTCGCTTTTTTTGACAACGGATTCTTATCCCATCGCATTCCTCCTCGTAATTCGGACGCCGTTTTCCCGCAGACGTTTCCCAGAACTTCTCCCCGTTCATATTTCACAGCTGGTTATATCCGTCACTCATCCGCCGCTGGCTTCTTGCGCCTTATTTCGACGTTGGCATTTAGGTTTCTTCATCATCCCATTTCTACATGGTTTCCTAAGGTCTCCAGTGCACTGTCGACAAGCTGAAGAAGTTATCGTTAAATGCGCGACTGGCATCTCGTTAACTTGCCATTCTTTGATCACGTGCGTGTGCTCGTTGAAATACCGGGTGTACATGTTATCGTTCGCCGAAGATTGTGGCCGTGTCGCCCGGGGAGGCGAGGGCTCGCTCGCCCAGCGAAGCACTGACTCAACTCCCGTGCGACATACGAGAACTATCGCTGCACTAATTTTACCTTAAAGATGCTGAAAGCGGTGTCCAATTGAATACATTCTTGGCACCCAAGGAACATTTCATATTTTTTTTCTGATGTAGCGTTGTTTCATCTGAAACTGCCATTGGAGTGTAGAAAAACCCTCATCTGCGTCACGAAGATCCACTTCACGACGTAAAGATCAAAGTGTGTTGTGCGTTGAGTTTCGCAAGAATTATAGGACCTATTGTTTTTCAACACAACCGTTACTGTTGAAGTTTACATAAATCAGATATTGCCACACACACACACACACACACACACACACACACACACACACACACACACACACACACACACACAACAATACCAACTATTGCTTGCCAAGCTCATTTTTCTTATCAGTCTAACATACCTATACCGGAAGAGTATTGATAATTAGACCTGAGGATGGTTCATCATATAATGTTATTGAAATCTTACATCAACACCCTTGATGGGTAAAAATGCCAAGCAAGAAGAAATATGATCGATCCATGAACTTTTTAAATACTGTTTATAGTGACGATCGAATAATTTGTTGTGGGTTATGGCCTCCTAGATCAACTGATTTAACCTCTTGTGACTTTTTCATTTGGAGATTCTTGAAAGATTAGGTGCATGCAGAAATCTCCGGCGCTCTATTGAAGAGAAAATCGCAGCAATTGCTCGAGACTTACTTCAAAGGTAAATGTGAATATGTTCCGGAGGTGCCAAGAATGCATTCAAGCCGAAGGACACCGCTTTCAGCATCTTTCTTGAGGTCAAGCGCAGCGATAGCTCCCGTATGTCAGCACGGGAGTTGAGCCAGCGCTTCAGTAAGCGAGCCCTCGCCTCCCCAGGCGACGCTGCCCCAATCTTCGGCGAACGATAAAATATACACCCGGGTAGAGACTCTGTTCATGTTCTTACGAGTCTTATCTCTGTGCAGTAGTCGAAGCCGCGTAGGTTGCTGACAGATACTTCGACTAGGGATCAAATAAACGACATTACGAATCTGTTGAAAGTGACTTGATTCATCTGCTGTTATAGAGATAAGCAAGCGTTGTAGCGACATGTCAAATGGGGATCATGAATTTCGTCCACTTGAGTGGATGTGTCTGGGGACGTTTTGGTAGATAAAGCGACGCTCGTCGCGATACTTTCAATTAGCCTGCCTCCCGGAGTGTCCCGCTCGTCGCATCCTGTCCCATCTGATGGGAAAATACAAATGGCCGAATGTTGTCACTGGGGCCATTAAGGTGATGAAACGCCACTGCGGACCGGGGTTGAACAGATAGCAACAGAATCATTTAATACAGGGCTGGACACCGTGGACACCAGAGACCTCATGGAGTTTTATGTGCTGTACCTTCTACTCAAATCAAAAATTAGAACATAAGTTTTTCCAAAGTAACTTATTGCTAAGAAAAAGTCACACTCGCATAAAACAAGTTAGGGCGTATGCCGCATAAGGAACAGAGTTCTTTCATTACTACTAGAAAATAGTTCTTGGTGAAATATTCAATAACGATATACCAATAAAGTAGCAAAAATCGTATAGCTCGTCTAATAAAATTTTGTACAAAAGGTGTTAATGATGCATACATATCTCTGTTTTATAAGCACAGAAATGTATTACATTGATTAAGTTTTTACATAATAAGTTACTAGCTTCCAGTGCGATAACTTTCGCATGTTAAACCCCACCTTTTTCTCTATTTTTCCATATTCAAATTAAGCATGTAACACATCTTCAAGACCTTAACCTCCGTCATTTGTTCTATATTTCTTCTTGTAATTGATAACAATACAATACCCCCTTGTGAATTCAAACTATTCTTATTTAACTTTATTACCGAACAGAGAGGTACACCAGTGTAATTCAATCGCGAAGAATATCAAGTAATCAGCTTAATTTCACATACAGCTCTTCAGGCACTGTGCAGCTGGGAGAGAATCGAGAAGCGTCGAACCAACAAAAATGTACTACAATGTTTACGAAGATCTCATCCTATAGAATACAGTGTTAGGAACGTTTCATTGAGGCTTTTGGCCTCGAAATTTTAGTTTTTAAGGCCCTCAAATGCTTAGTTTAGGAATTATTTAACGATGTAGATTAAAATCCGAATGTTGCGGGTTGCATTTGACATGAATATTTAGTGGCATTTAAATAATCCTTCATATTTTTAAAGACAAAGTGCAATTCATCATGTCTCCGTGAAATTCTTGTTCTTTAGAGACCTCATTTACAAAGATTGGTTGCGTGTGAGAGCCACATAAGGTATGTATACCACTGAAATAATATAGGAGGTGGATAGTTTCCATTAGATAAACTTCTTTTTTATTTCTTAGCCATATGTATCGTGTAGATCAAATTATTGTCTTTATCATGCCACATAAGCTGCTGCTCTAGCAATACCTCGGTAAAGTCATAGAACTAAATAAACCTTTCAGAGTTAACTATTCCTCAACATATTGCTTCTAGTTTACGTGTTATCGGACTTATTTCTTGACAATGATTTTGGGGATTTTACAAATTAAAATAGAGATGAGTTGGACCCGTGAAAGCTTTTCATGTTGACTCATTTCTAATATCATGTCTAAATGTAGATCGTTAGATCAGTGGCCAACAGCTTCGACTGTAAGCACACTGCAGAAAAAATATCTTTAACATCTACATAGGATCCTATAATAAACTAATGAAGAGTGTTAGTTGCGGGTGCGTGAGCTTATTAGGTCATTGGTTCGGTGGTTGTGGTGCATTTTATATGGCGGCGGTGATGATGTGGCGCCGAACGACGCGTTTCCCCTCCAGGTGCCTCCCCTGCGGGAGGACAGGGACAAGCTCTGTCATCCGAATCTTCTCCCGACATGTTTGGCAGTGCAGGTTTACTTTACCGGCTGCTCTCATCGGTACTGTTTTGTGGTTTGTCCGATCAACACCAGGTGAATGCCGGAGTAGTGCCCTAACAAACTGCCCTTGGACTGCGCGCGATTTTTTCGTGCTCTTCCTTGTCCTATCCTCTCCCTTACACACAAACGCGCGCACACTTACGAGAGCTCCACTACTTCAGACGTCGGGATATCAGTCAAGGTCTTTTACGTTTGGAGCGCTGCCCCACTGGTGCGAGGTAACTGGTTGGGAAACCCCTCCCCCACACCGACATGCAAGTCCGCGACGGATATCACATTTAGTGAGGGAACCTCACTGTCACCTCCCGCGATAAAAGCATGTACTACACTTACGGCACTAATGACTCTAGTTTTGACGCGACCGCAATCACTAATCAGTCAATCAGTCAAAACAAAGACCTCCCAGTCAATGATGCTGCAACTGCAACATCTCAACTCCAGAATCCGTGTCCGCAGTCCGTTCCCAATGGATCACCTGCTTGACGAGGCGGCGGTCGTTTCAGCACTTTCTTCTTTTGGAAGCGGACTATAATGCGCCGTAAAAACGGCGGCCTCTTTTCAGCGAAGCCAAATATTAGTCTTCAATTCGCTCTCGCGACACCCGGCGGAGCAAGTAGTGGGTGGCGGTAAACGTGTTGGCCGGCCGTGCCGGGCAGAGTGGTTGTGCTGAACACGTTCTGGGATAAAAATAAAAAAAAGTCAACAAATAGGTGTTCGTGGAAATGGGGCATTGAGGTGGAACTCGTCTTTGATTGTGTATGCATTCTCGTCTCCCAATTTACAGAATACCTTTGCTATTATAATATAATGTGCAAGCCAACTTGTCTCCTAACAACAAATTATACCAATTATATTTTTTTTAAATATGAATCGTTGTTCAGCGTGATAAACATTTCAAGGTTTCGATCAATATAATACTAAAATATTCTCCGTACAATGTTTGAACGTCTATATGTGAATCGCTTTAACTACAAAGGAGAGGAAACATAATTTTTTTGTAATTTCAGCTAGTTTTCAAACGTTCCTCAATCTGATTTAGCGGATTGTGATAGTTGCCATAATTCGTTTTGCAGTAGAAAAAGAATTGTAAACAAAGTTTCCATCGACTTTCTTATACTAGAAAATTTATGAAACTATGCGATTTGAACTCTACTACCTCGCCACAGTTGACATTAAAAATCTTTTTGCGAATTGATTTCACTCTGTACAGACTGACAGATGCCGCATCGTACTAAACGACAGTTAGGTGATAACAATTTAAAAATTAAGGAAGGAATGGGAGTGACGGACTTTAAATCATGGTGCGCCACATTGTTTGCACCAGAGGGTTATGTCATGTTTCTCAATTTATACTAAATGGAATCTGGCGCTCCTATTGTACTCGGAATACTCCGGGGTTCATCTAGTAGCTCATGTGTTCCTACCCGTGGCGATACAAGAACACTCTAGTCGCTTGCAGCGTCGTCGAGAAAAAAATACCTCTTACTTACGGGAGTCCCTTATATTACGGCGCGATTTTTTCGTTAGATTTAATTTTAGATACATTTTTACGGGCGCGCAATCGCGCGCAGCTCGATGCGCCTCTGTTCCTAGAGGTAGCCGGGCTGCGCGCGGGGCTCGCCTGCTGCGTGCGCCGCCAAACAAGTCGCTGCGCAGATTCCATTTTTCATCCCCTCCGCAAAAAGAGGAGCCTATCTGCGATCCGACGCGCAATTTTTCGTTGGCCGACCCACCCGCTCTCATCGCCGCCGGTTGCCCCGCGCCGACCCCTCGAGGCGCAGGCCGCTCCGCAGCGCTCGCGCAGCCCGTCGCGCTTGCGCTGCGCTGCGCACGGCTCAAGTATGACGATATCCAAAGCAATGAAGTGACTTGACCAGAAGTTTATAAAACAGAAGTGACTTTGACGCTACTGTTACTGTTATCATTGTACATGATGCAATAGTGTCTGTTATTTGTTTTCACATGGCAGTAAAGTAGAGCGTGACTGACTTATCAGCAACTTTAAATGCAATGAAATTGTTCTTGAAATATCCTGCATTTAAATATGAAATATCTTACGGCTAAACTATCAGTTTAACTCCCTAATTGGTTCATTAATGATCATGTTAACCAAAATGGATGGACATTCTGTATTACTTTGTTTATGACTTTCTTTCAAATGTTCCACCAACGTTCAGAACTAGCAAATCACCAACGTTCACACTCAGACATTACATAGTCTTATTCAACTCCAAAGAATTTCGTAATAATTCTAGACACTGATGAAATCAATACAAGATCTCATTTTGAGAACTTCCAAGAATCCATGGGAAGAGATGCCAAAATGCGTGGCGGCGCGACAGTCACGTGGAATGAAGTGCCGCGCGAAAGCGAGATGACGTTGCGTATCACGTGGTCTGGGAGCGAGAGTATATAAGCGAGAGCGCAAAGCGCGGTGGTGGGTTTTGAGCTGCCTTAGAAACCCCGTGCGAACGCACACAACTTGCGCCCAGGGCGGTGCGGAGACGAGCTATGCTCGTAGGGCAACCCATGTGTTGGGACGCCGCTGTGGAACATTTTTTCCACGGGTGACTGCGGTCGCCGGGGTCTACGCTGTGCGCGTAAGCTCGTCCAGGAGTGCGAGGGCCACGAGTCAGGAAGATTTGCATCTTTTAAGGATCGCTCCTGCGATCGGGGTATAGGGTCTATGAGAGCTGTACATAACGGATCAAACTATTTATTTGTAAATACTTATTAATAAATATGTAAATATCTGAAGCTCGTGTCTGTGATTTCTCTTGTGTTTCCACGACGTCACAATATCACCTCCTCCTCCACGTCATCACCTAATCCGCTGCGTCTGTCGCCTTCACGTCTGCGCCAAAGGCATGTATGTACCTTGGCGCAGTAGCCTCTGTCGAAGCCCGGGCCTACCAGCGACGTCCCGGACTTGCGGCCATGGGTTACGGGCTACATGTGATTAGCACGTAGGGCGTGTTTTGGTCTTCTCAACCAGAGAAGTGAGTTTCCTCATCGTCACACAGCCACATATACTGGGACATGGCAAGGAAAACGCGTACTATAATCTTTCCCCGACCAGGAATAGAACCGGGGTCGCGACATGGAAAGCGAATACGCTGACCAATGGGCAATCCGCGAGGGACCGCCCCGAAGGTGGGTGATTGAAATAATCGCGAGCAATACGCCCTGCAAAACTTCTGTGATTGTAAAGCAAGCACTACAAGCAGCAAAAATGTTTTAAAATTTCGAACTTGTAGAAAATACCAATTGCCAATTGCTGTAACCAATTTCTGTAGTACTATTTTTGTATTAACTTTCAAAATGGTTCCTTTCTATTTTCAACACGTTAGGTAAGTTATCTGGCAATTTAAAACAAGCGATACTTCTAATAGAGAATTCCTAGAATATATTTTTCCTTTTTGCAAGTAGCATTGAAGGTCTTAGTTTCACAGAGAAATTTAATAATTTTTGCTGACTCATCACAAGTATATAGTATCATTCCATGAGTTGCAAATGACTTTAAAAAAATGTTGTTTTGACCGAAAACTTATTGCTAAAGGGTAGTACAATGTCTTCTCACTTGTCTTCAAATCATTATGCATGTTAAAATAATGATGTGTTTTATCTAATGTGTTTTATCTATTTTCGGCGAAAATCAGACCAATCAACATGCTTTTTCTCCCGAACATAAAAAGAATACGTATACTTCAATAATGTATTTGGTAAAGTTACACAATAAATGCAATATTTTCAAGTTGTAATGGGAAGAAAGAATGGGTGCGGAATAATACCAGCCAGAGAAGAGGATTTTCAGCAATCATTTTTAAATTTGATTTTCTTTATTTAATTTTTTCCTTTTTGGCAAGGGAGTCGAGAGAAAGATACGTATTACTGAGCAAAAAACTTTAAATTTGCGGCTGAAAAATTCTTATTGCAGGGTTCTGATAATGAAAAGGTGGATAAATCCAGTTGCTAAATTTAGGAATAAATCCTCTAACATGTAGTGTAGCCAGAATCCATGTTTCGTGGATCCGTGAAAGTCCTTGAACCGAAAAATCAAATGACGGCAAAACGTCTGTCTGTCTGTCCGTCTGTCTGTCTGTCTGTCTGTCTGTCTGTCTGTCTGTCTCTCTGTCTGTCTGTCTGTCTGTCTGTCTGTCTGTCCGTCTGCGTGCCCGTCCATCTATCTGTCCGTCAGTTTCTTTGTCTGTGAACAACGCTAGCGGCTAAAATGAGAGTCTCCAAAATTGATATTCCCCAATCCATCTGGCTGATGTCGTGGTCCCTTGAATTTGAAATCAATATTTTAATTTAGGGGGCTACTTTACCCTTGGATACTTTCAAAATTTTCAAAAAAAAATGGATCCCTCATTTTTTATTTTTTTGTCGTATAGTGAGAAAGGCGTTTAAGAGAATGGCGCAGGTCTCATTCGTTGAAACGTCGGCAACACAGCCTTCGACGCGGCGTCACCCGGACAGCCAAGATCATTCACAGGTCTCATGTTCGTTGAAAACCTTTATTTTTCAAAAATTTGTAAAATTTCAATTTTTTTCGGAGTCGTCCTACAAATAAAATATTAACGATAGAGAATTTTCCCATAATGAAGTCTGTTCCTTAAAGATAGATTTTAAAATAAGGTCACGTACAATTTTTTGAAAATTTGAGTACATTTCGTGATATTTTGCGTGGAAGTACGGGCGAGAAAGTACGTGCTGTTTTAGCACCACTAGTTTTATTTTTTATTTAAGAGACTTTATTGGTTTTATTTTTGCCGCTTGAAGAGTTTCGTCCCAGTGTGTGCCCCGCGCGCAGCCCGCTCCCTCCTCGCCCTCGCGTTAGCAGGTTTTGCGTGCGGCGAGCGCCGCCGCCGCCCCCTTGCGGTGTCCGCCCGCCCGGCGCGGCCCTGCTCCGGCCGTGTACAGCAGGCACTTGGGACCGGTAGTGCAAGAAAACGATGCCAAGAATGCGGCGGAAGCCATTGCGAAGGGGAACATATTCAGAACTCTCGCAGCACCGTGTGCTACATGAAATTTTAATACTGCTCGGCCGAAGCGTTTTGGATGGTTTCAGACTATGTTATATCAATTTTTTCCCAAATAAAATCTGTTTTTTGTTATTGATAAGTAACTGAAGGTTTATCACGCCTTTCAAAATAAAACAAAGAAATTAAGTTTGCGTTAACCCGGGGGTGCACGCAATATGTTTGTGAGATCCAAGCCACGGCAGTTTTATGTTCATGAATTATTGCTATGCATTAGTCATCCGATATTTCATGTATTCCTTCATTGTACTCATCTGAGATAGCCTGGCCTTTTCTTTCTATCCGTTCGCTGAATCATTTCCCGTGAGCAAGTTCAAACTTGATCGCTGCGCTGTTGATACGGGATACCCGCGTGGGTCTTTCCACGCAAAGCGACCTTCGAAAATTCAAGATGGCGGAGTTTCGGCACTGCCAACCTCATCGAAATAAAACACGAAAGCGCCGACGTGACTTGTTTAAATGTACGTTGTGGCATTCAAAAATCCAGATATGCTGAAATGATTTGTTAATATTGTTTTACGACTTATAAATCGCAACAGCCATATGGTAAAATAATGTAATTTATAATTTATATATGAAATTTTTATTAATTAATTATAATATTAAATATAATACTTTTAATTAAATTACTTATAAATTTAAAAATATTTGAACTCTCAGAATTAATAAAATTTTATTGAAACTGAAGAATAAATGAAATAGTAGAATGTTATTTTATTATACAATAGGAAAAAAGGTATAAACAGGGGATTTATAGAATAGAGATGAAATGAAATACAAGACTCAAAATAATTTTAATTTTCCAACAGTACACAATGAAGTGAAATAAAACTATTCTTTACTGAACTAGAAATATTTGTATAATAATGGTTTTATGCACGTAATATCGGCACATGACCACAATCAAAGCATATATAAGGAATGAACAAATCTACAGTATGAAAATGACAATGTTTGAAATTTCATGAAAATTGAATTGATTAGATATATGATTTTATATAATGCGAATGTTCAGTAAAGAATAAACTGATGCAACATGGGTGGTCAATTTTAATGACAAATTGCAAGGAACAGTCATTAAAATTTCTTGAACACCGATGGTCCACAGCAATTTATTTTCACAAATATTATTGAATTTTTACAATAATTTTAAAGCCTAATGCCCCTGGGCTTACAAACATTACAAAACATCCCGGCATTTACCTTAAGCGATCGGGGAAAACCAGGGAAAACAAAGGAGTAAGTATGCTACCATATATATAAAAAAATTGAATAAAAAAGTGAATTAATCCTCAATTGGATTGTAAAAATATTATCATTAAAAATCAACGTTAAGAAATTTGGCTGACTTTACAAATTAATAAACTACTTAAAAATTTTACATCTATTGATAGCATACCCATCCTCCCGATCAGGATGACGACTGAGGGCCGATTTCTAGCATGCATACAGAAACACAAGTCAAAATAATGGAGACATTTACATTACGTAAAATAATATACATAAAACATTCCATATTTAGAAAATGAAAAATCTGGTAAACACAGCACCCCTGCAACATAGAACAATCAATGCAGTATCTATTGTCCAAACATGATAAATTCAATAAACAGACATGTTATTGTTATAAGATCAAAAATTATTCCTAGGAAATTATGTTCTTGCAATGAAAAACAAAAAAATTAAAAAAGGAGAATATCACATTTAAATAAAAAAAATTGCAACTTAACTTATATATTACTTCAAACTCCAGCAACATATGAAATTGTCCGGAAGATAAGATGGCCCAAGAATTTATACTTCACATTACAGTATTCAATATAATATGTAACCAAAAAGATTTACCTACAAAACCAATAAAATTTACAAACATAAATAGAAATTCATTGAAAAATAACTTAAAATGATATGTTAATATCCAAAAAGTAATATAGCGCATAAGTAGTAAACATTACATTTTACTCTATATCATGCCAATAATATCATGAAATAAGTACTTACTAATTTCACTTTACAACTGATTACCATTTCAACAAAACATCTAAATAAAATGATGTATGTTCTGAACTCCATTATTGCATATGTGAAACATTTATTAATGTAATGTATGTTTCACACACATGTCAAATATTTGAAGTGCATTCATTTATATCACTTAGCATCCCTACTTAAACAGAACACAAACTCAGAGGCATTGGCAGTAATGATTAATTGTATTACAGGGATAATGTAAAGAAAATTGATTAACTGTTAATTCATTGGGGTTAATTAATGTTAATGAAATGGTGCTCTTAACTAGCGTCTTTGGTTGAATTGAGAAAGCAGGAGTTCACTCAGGATCTCAAACTCATTAAAACTATTAATGCACACTCACTTCTTTCTCATTGCAACTGTTCTCAAACCAAACAGACTGACTGAAGCACTGGCAGGAACAATTGACTGTAATATAAAATATTAAATTACACCCTGCAATTATCACAAACCCATAATCAAGTAAATTCAAGCAATACCTTTTCCGTAGCACAGTGTGACAAAAACTTGTACACAAACTAGACTTTTGTGGTTGCTTTCAGGAGGCAGCAGATTTATAATTACATGGCACATCTGTAAGATTGAATTTCATTTGTCACTAGTGTTTGAAAATTACTCTACACTATTTGGGAATACTCACTAATTTCACATTGCAACCGTTCTCGAACCAAACCAAATAACTCAAGCACTGGCAGGAACAATTGACTGTAATGTAATAATATTAATGTAACAACTTGCAATAACCATAATTCCATAATCTTGTACTGTGTAGCTATACCTTTTCCTGGGCACAGTGTAACCAAATTTTTTCTTAATCTTGACTTAGTGGTTGCTTTACTGGGGCAGGAGTTTTATAATTTGAGGCACATCTGAAATATTCGGTAACATATTTTACAAGAAAATCACTTTTATTCCGAACGCTTTAATGCTTACTCACTGTTTTCACATTTGCAACCCTACTCGATCCCAACACACAACTGAAGCACGGGCAGGAACAATTGACTGAAAATTGGGAGAATGTGTTAATGAAATGAAATTCTCTTCAACTCTCAATGGAGTATTTTCCAGTTCTTACCTGTTCTGTTGCACAGGAGGTCCCAACATGTTCTCTAACAACTGTGGGTGGTTGCATTAATGTCAGATGTTTCTTGAGATGAAGTTGTGGAATCTCTAATTTTGTTTTAATTATTTCACATTGAAGATGTTCCTGGGATTGGCTCAAATGGAATTGTGTCTCCTTCCTCTCCTGTGCCTTCTTCAGCTGTGTCAGTTCCACTAGCACTGCTCAAATTTACAACTATTTCTTCATAATCTTCTTCCACTGCCTCTCTTTCATAATACTCTTCAATAATTTTTTCTGTATGTTCCACTGAATTCTTCCAAATTTCTGGTGTGACCTGTTAATGCCATACCATAATTTTCTACTTTATTGTTTCACTAATTTTGAAAAAAATTATAATCATAACTGTTTTCATATATTTACTATTTTTCTATAATGGTGTATTGAAAACTTTACCTGATTTAGTGCCTCATTCCACACAGCTTTAGTTCTCTCCATTCCTTGCCCTGGCCTTTCACCTACAGTTTTGTTGTAGTACCCTTTTGAAATGCCCCACACATGTTCAATAGGATTGAATTTGCAATGATATGGTGGCAGCCTCAAAACTGTGTGCCCTTCTGCAGCGAGCATGTCATCAACTACATACCTTTACCAATACATTGCTGAGGTCAGTTATTTATTAGATTTATATATCATTTATTTATCACAAGTGTAGATGTATATATTTGTACATATTTAAAGTACATATTTTAATATTTTATTACAATGATGCAACAGAACAAGATAATATGATGCAAAATATTAATGAAATGTATTCTTTAATGCACTGATATGTATCTCGTGGTACCTTTTTATCCTTTCACAATGTTGGCTCGCCAGGGCAGCAAGTGAGATTTTATTTGCAACTTCTGGCACTCGTACTCCTCGCTGGGTCAGCCATTCCTAAAAATTATTTTCTTTGGTTAAATTACTTATTTCATTAAGCACAATACTTTCATTTCATTTCTGATACTTACGATCAGTTGATCCTTTCGCCACTTTGTTGTTGGATGCCTCTCTACCTGCCTTGAATGGTATGAAGCATTATCCATGACAATGATGCAAGGTCTTAAATTGCGAATGCCAGGAATCAGTTGTTTCTTAACCCAGGATTCAAAAGTAGAACTGTTCATTGCTCCATGATAATCTTGCCCCCTTTTTAGGTCAGTAGCAAATATCAGACCAGCACCTACAAAATGTCATGCTTCGTACACATGCCTCAGTTTGTACATAATTATTGCCATTAAAACTGAAAACATTTGTACCTGGTACAAAACCTTCTCTCGTTCCTGCATGAACCACAACTAGCCTCCTTCCCTCCGGTGGTCTTCTAATTACTCCTTTACTGGTGCCTGGTAGTTGCCATGAATAAGTAGTTGAACCTAATGAAAATTATGTTTCTTTCTTGTAATTTTTACTCATAAGTAATATACATTTAATATATATATTTTCAGTAATATACATTTTCAAAGGGCTATTTTACCATTCATATAGATCCATGTCTCATCAAGGTACACTACAGTCTTTGGGTTTTGACTTCTCTTATTTTTCATATAGTCTGCCACAAAATATAACCTCTTTACAATTATTTCATTTGACTCACAAATACGAATATTTGGGTCTCCTTTCCTCCATGCTAAACCCATTTCCTTAATAATTCTGAACAATGTTGTGCGTGACCCTCTAAATAAAAAAAATATCATAATTTTCCTTCACGTACTGCCAAACATCTGTAAGTGAGAGTCTCCTGCCTGTTGCAAATGAATAGGTCTTTAGAAAGTCTTCAAAAAGTGAGCCACATACTTCATCATTCCTCTAAATATAAAATATCTTACCATTATCAGCTTCCTGGTAAATATATCTGCTAATAGCTTCTCTTGCAAATCCATCAGCTGAATCTCTCACAGGTCGTGAACGCTTCCTCTTTTTGCTTGGAGTTTGAATACATTTTCCTGCCTTATAATCCCTAATAACGCTTGCCAGAGTTGTATAAGGTCTCTGTAATATATGAATATATTTCAATAAAATAATTATGATTCACACACACATGTTCATTGTGAAGACGTTCTTGAGGCATGCAATAAAAAGTCAATAATTATTGTGACATTGATGGCTTACCCCCACAATTACAGCTACCTTTGCAATGACACTGCTCTCAGGAAGTTTCACTTCTTTACGAGAATTTTTCTCGCTCTTGTATTTATAAACATTAAGAAGGACCTGCCTTTCACCACTCGATAAAATCCACTTCCCCTTCTGCTTCACTGGTGAGTTATTTCTAGAATTACCTGACATTTCTAAAAATGTCAAGCACAGCACACAATAAGATTTCCCTTGGGAAACAATTCGCGCACTGGAAACGCAAAAAAAATTGCTTTTTCAGCACGCAAGTGCGGGATGCGGCTCACTCGCATAAGCTCACAATCTCCACACAACGCTTTGCTGGTTGAAACCGTTGAAGTTGGCACAAATTCATTTCGCTCGCACGCATGCCATTCTCCGGCCAAGAAAAAGTCCCTGGCAGCTATATTTCCATTACGTCGGGAATTTACGTTGGGGTTGGCACCTACTTTCTCCAACCTAAAGGGTAATCAAAAGTCCCTAAGTCAATGTAGTATGTATGGCGGGTGGTTTACGGGAGGTTGGTATTGCCAAGCTCTCTGGGTCACATCTTACGTGGAATAAATCTTACACCAGGTGATCAGTTTAAAACGCAACACTGCTGTTCAAGGCACTGAGAGAAAAGTGAAAGTTAGCAAGTTAAGCAAATCATTTTTGACAAAACACACTGATTCGTAAATCAACACACAAGGTAATGGTAAAATTCCTAGATTAATGAAGAGAGGCTTACAAGAATCACGTGGGTGGGATTTGGTCATTATTCGTACAATTCGTTTTTGTAATCTAAAAGTCTGGGAGCTATAAGATGTATTTCTCCAGAATATTATGCCAAATCTCAAGCGGGAATGAACATTCGCGAAATATACACAACGAGCAGTATGAAGGCTGACTGAATTTGCAAGAATTCTGAACGCGTAGCACCATGAACTTAATTTTGTGTTTAATTCATTTAAATGGACGTTCTATTTCAGGTTTGACTGAATTAGAGACTAAAACTGTTGTTGCCTTAACATCAGTCAATGGTGCACCGTTAATTTTCAATGGAGCTCAGAATTATTTATTCAAAATGGAAAACTGCTTTAAAACCGTTTTCTTTTCGTTTACTATTAATTTGTTATTTCGGAGCCAATTTGAAACATCTGATATTGTACTATTTACGGTTTCTTTATTGCAAAAGATGTTCGTATCATCCGCAAAGAGAACTATTCTTCCGTTTCGAATCGTCGAGGGCATATCGTTTACGTAAAGTAGGCCTAAAATCGATCCTTGAGGAACTCCACGAGCAATGAGCAAAGAGTCGGAAAGGTGCGTACGTAATGTTCCATCATTCCAGTAAAGTATTTCCACTCTCTGAGATCGTTGTTTAAGATACGAACATAAACAATCTAGAGCAATACTACGGATTCCATATGAAGGTAATTTTAAAAGTAAAATGTCATGATCAATGACGTCAAAAGCTTTTGAGAGATCTAAAAATAATCCAACAAGAGCCTCGTTTTGATCCAATGAGAAGGCGACATCTTAGGGAAAAGAAAATATGGCTGTTTCCGTTGATTTTGATTTTCTAAATCCATGTTGGGAATCTGAAAGCGCGTCGTCTTTACTGAGAAAGGTACGTAAAAGAAAACTAATATTTTTGAACAAACTGATAAAAGAAAAATGTCTGTTTTAAAATGTAATAAACTTTCAGAGAACACCATCTTTTGCCTCATTCGGACGAAAAATGCGGCATACAGACGCATTTTCTCATTGTAGTAAATTTTCAACGTGTCCAAAATACAGCCATCTTTGACTGGCCGTATCTCCTAAACTACTCGCCCTACAACGCTGAAATTTGCACGGCAGATGAAGAGTACTCTGTTCTTTTTTCCGTATGTAGGACTGGTATTTTGTGCGCAGGAAACGTGAAAAGAACGGCGACTTTATAGATTGCATTTTTGTCTAAAAACAGGCGTGTTTTCTGAATGTTTTCGCGAATTTCAGGAACGCGAAGCGTCAGATGGAAGAATGTTCTTTCCCACTGCAATCGCCATTAAATTTCGAGTTAAGACGCTTGTTTTCAGGAGAATCGGCCTCCTGTCAAAATTTGCGAAATTCAACAGGAGGCGTCGATGAATTTTTACGTTTTTAGCAAGAAAAAAGGATTGGCTTTATATGCTCATATCTCCTAAACTATGGTAAACTTCTAAAAACCTGGAGGCAAAAGTCTATTTCAAAATTTTATAAACTTTGAGAAAACCATCATTTTAGCCTCATTCGGACGAAAAATGCGGCGCACAGACGCATATTGTCATTGTAGTAAATTTTGAAAGTGTCCAAAATACAGTCACTTTGACTGACTGTATCTCCTAAACTATTCGCCCTCCGGCGCTGAAATTTGAACGGCAGATGAAGAGTACTCTGATCTTTTTTTCGTATTTAGGACTGGTATTTTGTGCGCAGAAAACGAGAAAGAACGGCGAGAATATAGATTGCATTTTTGTCTAAAAACAGGCGTGTTTTATGAATGTTTTCCCGAATTTCAGGAAAACGAAGCATCAGATGGAAGAATGTTCTTTACCATTGTAATCGCCTTTAAATTTCGAGTTTGGACGCTTGTTTTCAGGAGAATCGGCCTCCTGTCAAAATTTGCGAAATTCAACAGGGGGATGTTGATGAATTTTTACGTTTTTAGCAAGAGAAAAAAGTATTGGCTTTAAATGCTCATGTCTCCTAAACTATGGTGAATTTTATAATTCTGGCAAATGACTTACCTTATTATTGATAGCGAGTTCGAAGGATCAGTCATCTTTGAAGGCAGGTGGACGCGTCTTGCCTGAAATTATTTATACTGGAGAATTGTTTATTTTTGGGAAATTACTAGGCATAGATTTGAATAGTTGCAAAAATAACATAATTGAACATTAAGTAAATATTACAAAGAATTGAAATAAGTGAATGTTCTCGTTGTGAATTTGATCACATGTTGTATGAAAATGTCATAGGCAAATTAATGTTTTAATAAATAGCATTGAAATTCCTGTTGATAGGAAGAGAGAAAGTTAACATTGAACACGAGCATTGCTGTTTGTGATGCTGAAATGAATACAATGCAATACAGTAAACTTGATTCTGGAGATCGTACGCTAGCCGAATTCGTTTACTACGCTCCGTGAAGTCACGCAGGTTAAGCGAATTCGAGACTCGCGGGTTCGTGGTTGGGTGACCGGCCAAGAACCCCGGGATCTAACGGCGTCGAGCCCCTGGCCGAAGGGAAAAAAGGCACCGACTGACTGCGACGTGACGAGACTTGACAAATATAGTTAATCAGTATAGTAATTTCTCAGTAACGGAGGATTACTCCAGAAGAAAGCGCTCAACGCCCAACAAGGGTTAAGAGACGCGTTGCATCAAAAACAACGAAGCAGCAAATACGTGTGGACTCGTCGCTGCCCGCAGTTGAATGATAATTTCTAGTGATTTGCATTGCATTTAGATGGAATATCTTACTTTCATTGACAATGAATGGTATTAACTAACAAGAAATCCAAAATTGAACTTCCTTCATTGAGCCCTGTTCTGTCCACAAAGAAATACAATGTTCGTATGGTTATGCATGTTAACAAGAACAAACTCTCAGCAAGAAATCTTAACACAAAGTGAGGGTGGCATTTCATACCCGAAAACTCTAGAGAAAGTTTTATTACTGTCATTAGAGAAGGGCCTCCAAGCTGCGCCAACCCCTCACGGGTGGCAAGGACCGCCGCAGACAGTGAATCAGTTTACAAACATTTCAACTCCCAGCAAGAAGAATTTCATCTTCAGCGCTCTCTGGGCGGGTTTAAACTAAACTTGAAACCCTTGCAAAACGAACAGATATCGTCACATATCCTTCAGGCCCTCCGCCAATCAGTAGATAGCGAAGAACTTCCATGCGAAGTACAAGACGCCTAAAGGCGGCGGCAGCACAGAACCGACTCCGGGCGGACGCCTAAAGGCGGCTTTAGCACAGCAGAAGCGACTCTGGACGGACGCCTAAAGGCGGCATTAGCACAGCAGAAGCGACTCCGGGTGGACGCCTAAAGGCGGCTTTAGCACAGCAGAACCGACTCCGGGCGGACGCCTAAAGGCGGCTTTAGCACAGCAGAAGCGACTCCGGGTGGACGCCTAAAGGCGGCATTAGCACAGCAGAAGCGACTCCGGGCGGACGCCTAAAGGCGGCATTAGCACAGTAGAACCGACTCCGGGCGGACGCCTAAAGGCGGCTTTAGCACAGCAGAAGCGACTCCGGGTGGACGCTTAAAGGCGGCATTAGCGCAGCAGAAGCGACTCCGGGTGGACGCCTAATAGCGGCATTAGCACAGCAGAAGCGACTCCGGGCGGACACCTAAAGGCGGCATTAGCACACGAGGCACGAAAAATCCGGACGCCTATACGCGTCGTTAGCAGCGAATGGGTTAATTTTGGAGTATGTGTTATTGAGGGAATGGAGGAAGTCTGCTAAATCATGAGGACTGTGGGACCACTTTACGGCTGTATCGTCCACATCCTGGAGTCACAGATTCGCTTTATGTGGGACATGAACTTGACCTCTGTTACGAAGGCTTCCGAGAATAAGTCACCACAAGAGGGACATGGGGACTCACAGACGATATGGGTATTGAATTGCTCACAATCCTGGAAACATGAGTCAGAACTCTGCTAAGTCAGTCCATTCCGTTATAAGCCCGCGGGAGCGAAGTGTGTTGCTATGTGTTCACAGTGACCCCTTCGTCCCTAAGCACCATGGTAAACGAAGACCTGGCTCAACCTGACGAAAATGTCGCTGTTAATTACGCTTTGCAACTTTAGTATATAAATAAAGTGGGCCGCATTCTTGACGGCCGCCCATCAGAGTGTGAAGTTTGCCGGTCACACAGCGAGCACCTCTAACACTGAGGATACTACACCAAGCGTCGATGCGTATCATAATACATTCATTGCCGTACATTTAAGGGGTCATATACAAAAGTTGCAAGCTTTTGAGCTGCTTGGATATAAATGGGCCTAAAAAGCCCATGACAAAATCCTGGGAAAAGCTAGTAAGCGTTAAACCTCTTTCAGAAAATCTAGTAAGCGTCCCACTTCTTTCTGACGTCAGGGGTCAATAAGAGATCCAAAGTAGTTGCGTCCATAGTTACATTCGCGAATAAGGCGACCCATTGAGAAACGTCTCCTCGCCATTACAAGGATAATACAAATAAATCGGCCGCAGCACTTCGCACATGGAAAACTCACCCCGCCATTCTTTTTGGCAAAACCTACCTCCTGGCGAGAGAAGGCCACTGGAGACCCAGGAGGGAAAAAGATGCGGTGAAAATCATCAAACAATCCGAAAATTTGAATGCTGATCAAGAGTCCATGAGGTCTGGAAACCTCTACTTTGCCGCGACGCCCTGTCGCTTCAGGCTCCTGCTGCTCCTTGACGTCCGACCACGGGCGGGCCCCTTCGCACACCCCGTCTAGGGGGAACAGACACGCCCATACAGACAACGATTTTCCATGGAAGCAGCTTCCTGCCTTGCCTTCAAATCCTACCTTCCTGCTATCTTGTTTGACTTGTCATGTTCAAGTCATAAGTTCAAGTCAAAATACAGTGAACCACCGCATATTTCTTGCGAAAATCCGTTTTTTTTTCAACCTCTACCTAGCAAACTACCTCAGTACATTTTAAACCCGCTATCAATTTCAACTCTCCTATTCTTGTCCAATTCAAGCAGGAATACCTCAAGAGGCCACTCTGTCTACACTCCTGTTTATGTCCTTCCTCCCCAATCTGTCGACTATGCCAGGCATCAAAGAGTTCTTGTACGCCGAAGATGAAGCCGTCACAGCAAGGCAGCTTTACCACACGAGCCCTCAGCCGCATCCAAACGGTAACAAACAACCTAAGAGGAAGGTGAAAAAGGAACGGAATGACACTGAACTCCACAAAATGTCAGAATGTTGCCGAAAATCGTTTTATCAGATCAGCTTTTAGAAATGAGCCAGGAACAGCCGTTAAAACAAAAATCACATTACAAACCACCATACGAATTAGCCAGCCCAGAACCAATAAATTACAAAATCCACCCTCACCACGCTATTTCAGAAAAACAATACTTCAAAACAAACCATATAAAAATAAAAAAGTATGGTACAGATAGAAGGTATGTTTTCCTATTAACATACGTTTCAAGAGACCTTAAAAAACTACGAAAATATGCAACATTCACAGTCGTAAATAATATAAATGTAACCTGCCGCAAAATACAGTCTTCCTTTCTACATCATGTAATCATTAACACCTTCTTAGTTATGTCCAGACATATTTCCCCCTTTCCTACTCTCATCAGCCCCATCTCTCTCTCTCTCTTTCTCTCTTTTCGTCTTTAAAATCGCTCACGTATGGGTGAAGTGCGTGTCAAACCTACCACACCATCTAGGGTGCTGCAACTACTGAGCTCGCTCTGTCGCTGGAGAGGTATGGCCTCAACATACGCAGAACATCACTTCAACTGAATCAAGTTGAGCGCGTCACTGGAGTAACCCGTGAAATTTTAAGATCTCAACCACTTATCAAAAATGACCTTTGAGTTTTATTTTTTTGCAACAAAGTCAATAATTGCAATGTTTATGGTTCAATAATCAAATGGGTTTTATAAAACAGTACACCAACAAATTGTTAAATTGAACGTATGTTACGATTCGATCGCTTTAATACCATAACTTTTTCTTTTGGCCTCATCGGATATAAAACCATACTAACTACTACCAATAAATACCAAAACACTTAAAGGCAGATGAATTTAAAAGATTTTTTACAAATTTGTCACCAACCAGTTCCAAATCTCACACACCAGGAAATCTTAACAGCTATAAATGTATCCGATATATATATATATATATATATATATATATATATATATATATATATATATATATATATATATATAGTGACATCACGGGATTAGACAACCCCGTAACGCCACCATTAGCTATGTAAAGTAGCCCACTAACAGAGAGGACTAGGGTACGCGGCGGAGCGATGGCCGGTAAACGTGCCATCTGCCCGCAGCTTTTCAAACTGCGACGCCCGAACTAGTGAGTAATGTTTTTCCGTGAGGTCACGAAAGGAGGAGAATATACACCCCTCCAACATTTCCCCAGGCGCGAGTATCATAAGTATCGCGGCGCGCCTCGGAGGAACTCTCTTTTACGGCAACTGCGACGACGACCAGAAGAAGCTCATTTACGGCAACTGGGACAGCGACCGGAAGAAGCTCTTTTGCTACAACAGTAACAGCGAGTACAAATAGATAGTATAGGAGTTTACTTTAACTTGATAGTCAAAAGCTAGCTCGGAAAAGCGTATCTTAGAAAAGTGAAGTAATTAGGAGATTGAGTGCAAATCATTCATCGCAGTCACAATAATTCGGAGAGCAAGCAAAATAACTGTTTGACGTCGAAATAACTTCAAAAGTTGTAAAATTCGCGCAGAAGGACATTAATTAAATCCAGCATCTCACATTGCACGCTGAGACCACACATGCCTAAAGAGTGGTAGGTCGGCCGAGCATTTCAGCATAACTCTTGCAACATTAATAATTTCGAGGCTGGAAGCGCGAACGAACGTGTACGAGGCAGTGGAACACGGACGACCCCAAGAAGAAAGAAGCGTAGACGAGGAGGACTTGGTCTAGAGCAAGGATAGTACGGGTTCGGAACGAGAGAAAGGTGTGGAAATTGGAGGCTTGGCGGCGTTCGAGCGGAAGGAACTGCTTTCGTCGCAGCACAGCACGCGAGACGAGGCGGCAACGCGGGGACGAGCGAAAGAAAATCCCCAAGGTTACCTACAGGTGAGCGACGCGGAGCTCTTGAGGTAAAGGAACTGGCAACGTTTATGCAGCGTTCAGCTGAGAAAGAGGATAGTGGTAAATACACGACCATCAGTGTTAAAAGTGGATGAAACGTCTAGAATAGTTGGGAGAAGTATTTCGAACTGTGTGAGTGGCAGTTTCCAGGCCATTTACTGCACGTATCATTATATTCATTTAAAGAGGCTATACCCTGTACAATTTTACGTAAATGATTCAGAAGTTTTATTGTTGTTGTACAGTTAATATTATCTAGAAAGATCAATTTGTTGTATTGTGTTTAAAGTAATTGCTTTTGTGACATGTAAAGGGGTATGAATTAAGTAACGTGAATGCCATGTATATTTTTTTTATGTTCAGTATTATAGTGAGTGCGAAGCCCAAGGCTAGCACCTGTGAAAGGGTTTCTTTGAAACAAGTATCAAATTCATTTGAAACAAAAAAAGCCGTGCACGGAAAACTAGAGGCCAAAAGAGTAAATAATTTAGTAGTGGAAAAACTCAGAAAGGAGTAATCAAATCCTAAATTGTAGTTGATGAAAGTGTGTTCAGGCAGTCGAGGTGACGCCTATGTTTTTGGTTTTTTGTCTTGTTTCATTTTTTTCAGTAACCAGCTACTTAAAGTGCAATAACCTGTTGTGAAATTGCGTCACTGTAAACTTTCTCATTGAATATATGTTCATATTATTATTATTTTATTTGATTCATTGTGTTAAGGGTTCAGACCTTTCTCATACCCAAAAGATCCTGCTTCCTGAGAATTGTAAGCTCGCTTCACGAGCATTCATGCTATCACGACTCACCACGTGTGGTAAAGTAGGTAAAGTAGGTAGGTGGGTGTGTTACAATATATTTGTTCTAATATAAATTTACAAATTAGCAATTCTTTACCACATACAAATATCGACGTCCTAAGTATAGTTATACTCTTTAACAACCGTTACTCTTGCAAAAGAAAAGGTGAGAGAGACACACAAAGGAAATGAGAGACACACAAATAAAAGTGAGACACACAAATAAAAGTGAGACACACAAATAAAAGTGAGAGAGAGACACACAAATAAAAGGGAGAGACACACAAAGAAAGTGCAACATTTCATTACGACCCGCGATAAAATTCCTCGGCTTCATGTTCGACACGCGCTTGCTCTTTAAAGACCATTTGGACTGCGGCAGCAGAAAAGCGTCGGTGAATGCTGCGTTGACTATGTTAATGCCGAACATTGGAAAGAAGAAAGAAAGCTGCTTTCCTTGGTCGTCACTTCAGTTCAGCTCTAAAGTTCACCAGTTTGGGCCAACTCTACAGAGCTACTTAAGAGTCATGGCTTTAATATTTCGGTTATTTGCGTTGAGGGTGGTATGTGCGTTCAGCACTGTCTCCAATGAAGCAGTTTGCGTCATAGCCGGGATGATTCATAGCCGGGATGAAGCAGATTACCAACATGGATTTAGAAAATCAAAATCAACGGAAACAGCTATATTTTTTCTTAAAGATGCCGCCTCATCATTGGATCAAAACGAGGCACCTATTGGATTATTTTAGATCTCTCAAAAGCTTTTGACGTCATTGATCATGACATTTTACTTTCAAAATTACCTTCGTATGGAATCCGTGGTATTGCTCTAGATTGGTTATGTTCGTACCTTAAACAACGATCTCAGGGAGTTGAAATACCTTACTGGAATGATGGAACATTACGTACGCACCTTTCCGACTCTTTGCCCATTGCACGTGGAGTTCCTCAAGGATCGATTTTAGGCCCTATTCTGTTCCTACTTTACGTAAACGATATGCCCTCGACGATTCGAAACGGAAGAATGGTTCTCTTTGCAGATGACACGAACATTCTTTGCAATAAAGAAACCGTAAATAGTACAATATCAGATGTTTCAAATTGGTTCCGAAATAACAAATTAATAGTAAACGAAAAGAAAACGGTTTTAAAGCAGTTTTCCATTTCAAATAAATAATTCTGTGCTCCATTGAAAATGAACGGTGTACCATTGACTGATGTTAAGGCAACAAAATTTTTAGGTCTCTTAATTCAAACCTTAAATGGAACGTCCATTTAAATGAATTGAACACAAAATTAAGTTCATTATGCTACGTGTTCAGAATTCTTTCAAATTCAGTCAGCCTTCATACTGCTCGTTGTGTATATTTCGCGAATGTTCATTCCCACCTGAGATTTTTTTTGATTTCCACCTACCCTCGTAAAATAACACAAAGAGTGAGAGACACAAAGAGAGTGAGAGACACAAAGAGAGTGAGACACAAAGAGAGTGAGAGACAAAGAGAGTGAGAGACAAAGAGAGTGAGAGACAAAGAGAGTGAGAGACAAAGAGAGTGAGAGACAAAGAGAGTGAGAGACAAAGAGAGTGAGAGACAAAGAGAGTGAGAGACAAAGAGAGTGAGAGACAAAGAGAGTGAGAGACTGAGAGACACAAAGAGAGTGAGAGACACAAAGAGAGTGAGAGACACAAAGAGATTGAGAGACACAAAGAGAGTGAGAGACACAAAGAGATTGAGAGACACAAAGAGATTGAGAGACACAAAGAGAGTGAGAGACACAAAGAGAGTGAGAGACACAAAGAGAGTGAGAGACACAAAGAGAGTGAGAGACACAAAGAGAGTGAGAGACACAAAGAGAGTGAGAGACACAAAGAGAGTGAGAGACACAAAGAGAGTGAGAGACACAAAGAGAGTGAGATACACAAAGAGTGAGAGACACAAAGAGAGCGAGAGACACAAAAAGAACGAGAGACACAATGAGAGCAAGAGACGCAAAGAGAGTGAGAGACGCAAAGGGTGCGAGAGACACACAAAGGGAGCGAGAGACACACAAAGGGTGCGAGAAACACTCAAAGGGAGCGAGAGACACACAGACTGACACATACAGAGTGAGAGACACAAACGGAGAAAGAGAGACACACACAGCGAAAGAGACACATACACAGTGAAAGAGAGAGAAATACACACTGTAAAAGAGAGATACAGAGAGAGAGAGAGAGAGAGAGAGAGAGAGAGAGAGAGAGAGAGAGAGAGAGAGAGAGAGAGAGAGAGAGAGAGAGTACACAGTCAAAGACAGACGCACAGAGGGAAAGAGAGACACATACAGAGAGCGACAGAGACAGACGGACCAACAGACTGAGAGTCAGGGAGGCTGACAGAGTGCGGGAGACTGACAGACAGAGTGAGGGAGACTGACTGACAAAGAGAGACTGACTGACAAAGAGAGACTGACTGACAAAGAGAGACTGACTGACAAAGAGACTGACTGGCAAAGAGACTGACTGACAAAGAGAGACTGATAGACAGGCTGATTGTTTGAGAGAGGGTGAGTGAGAGAGGGTTTGAGAGACGGTGTGGGTCTGAGAGAGTGATGGTTTGAGACAGAGTGAGGGTTTCAGGGAGGGTGAGAGCCAAAGCTTCGGAGAGAGAGAGTGAGAAAGAGTGTTTGGGAGAGATGCGGCAGAGACTCTCATAAGGGTGGCGGTTGTACCTCAGAAATACATGCATTACGCACTCCAACGCAACTTTGAGAATGAAACGTTGATGGAGTTGTGGTACCGCCAGGGTTCAGCTATCGAAAAGGTTGTGGGCGTCGCTATATCTAAGGCGTCGCTAATTGTAAAGCGTCGCTAAGTGTAAGGCATCGCCAAGTGTAAGGCGTCGCTAAGTGTAAGGCGTCGCTAAGTGTAAGGCGTCGCTAAGTGTAAGGCGTCGCTAAGCGTAAGGCGTCGCTAAGTCCACAGCGTTGCTAAGGTCTTATGGTGTCCACCCCGTGCGCAGTGCCTCTATCCAGTTCCTGGGCACCGACGTGTCGTTTGCGCAGGGCAGCGCCAGGCAGATGGCCACGTAGTGATGTTGCTTGTGCAGCTTCCCGCAGTGGCAGCGCTCGGTTCGCACCGCCCCCACGTCAGGGTCTGCGAGGACGCTGCGTAGGGCCCCGGAGGGCTGCAGCAGGTTCCCGCCCAGGTGCAGATGCCGGAACATGCAGCGACCGGGCTCGAACCACGACCTCAGCACCGGCTCGCTTGCACCCGTGATGCGGTTCATTCTCAGGTCCGCAACCCGCATCAAAGGCCACACGGAGGCGTTGTAGGGCACCAATTCCGCTATTCGGTTGTTGATTGCAGAAAGGAACTTAAGGGATGCGAGGTTCTCTAAGGCGATGGAGGACAATTCTGTCAGGTGGTTGTTGTCCAAATTTAGTATTTGGAGTTGCTCGAGTCCTGTTGAAAACAAAATATGTGTCGGAATAAAAACGGAAATATTTCGCTTCATAATGTGTTCATATCTAAGTGTTTGTAATATAGCAAAGCACTTTGAAACAGAATTTTTTATTTAAAAAATAACAGTGTATTTTTTATGTATTTTTTGTGCAGCAGTTTCGAAATTTTGTTCGCAGCATTGCCCTGCAATTGGAGAGGTGTATTCTATCTTTGGTAGATTTGCATTTCAATCAAGACTTTTGAGTTTTCATCGTTGAATATAAATTGTCCCTCAGAGAAAAACGGTACGAACTTAAAAAAAATATTTTAATGCGTAGAATGTGTATATAAATGTAGAAAGAATAATTTAAATACTTTACATGTGTAAAATAATACAATTAATTTATCATTTTGGCGGTCCTAGCTAATTGATTTTTGGGTTTACCACCATACCCAAAACGGGAGCGGTAGCTCAGTGCATCAACTGATGTCACTGCAGCGCCTCTGACCGGGAGGCCCTAGGTTCGAGTCCTGACGGTGGCAGGATTTTCGACACTAGCTTTTCAGCTAGGTCGAATTCAGTCGCTGTCTGGAGGATAATTCTAGCGGCCAGCTGCTCTGATCGGTAGTTTTCCGTGGTTTCTCCGATCAACACCAGGCGAATGCCGGAGCAGTACCCTACCAAACGGGCCACGGACCGCTCGCGATCTGTCATTCCCCTTCCTTGTCCTATCCTCTCCCCTTACACACTCACACTAACATGCACTACACTACCATATATCCCGGGAGACCGGTCGGGAGCTTAGAGCTTGTCCCGGCTGGGGCGGTGCCCCGTTGGTGGGAGAGTTCTGGTTAGGGGGAAACCGCACTAGCCGACGGTAGGTCGGTGCCGGATCTCGCCATCCAGCGAGGGGAAAATCACCGCCATCTCCCGAGAAAAACATGCACTACACTAACGGGACTAACGACCGAAGCAGTTGACGCGCCCGGAAACACGAAAAAATCAATCAATCAAAAACCATACCCAAATGTCACTTCAATCTTTTTTCAATTGAATTTAAATGAACGTCCTATTTCTACTATCGTGTTTCTGGGAAATTTTGTCTTTTTGGTGCGAAATTTGTCCCCAAACCAAGCTTTGTGAATTGTGTAGTTCGGGGGGGGGGGGCACAGATAGACCCCATATCAACATTTTCTCTTTCAAACGGTACTATACTTGCTATTCAGAGGACGAACTGTATTAAAAACTAAAGGCACATTTCTACTCAAATACATAAACATATACATTTTCATCTTGGTAAACGTCGCGTAAATGAATGGAAAGCTTTGCTTTGGATAAAGATTTACGTAGTGAATATAGCATTAAAATATTACCTGCTAATGACCCAGGTCTCAACTGCTCCAGGTGGTTGGATTCCAGGTTTAGTTGTTGCAGTATTGGAGATTTTGCGAAGGTTCCTCCTTTAATTGTCGTTAACTGATTGCCACTTAAATTCAAGTGCTTTAGACAAGTCATATTAGCGAAGAGTCCATAAGGTAATTCTGACATATCGTTTTCGGACAACAGGAGATGCGATATTCGAGGAGCGAAGTCAAAAATATCTGCTGGAAGAGTCAGCTTGTTACCGTGGAGATTAAGAATTCGCAAGTGCTCTTGATGCTTGAAGATGTTGACAGGGAGGTCCTGAAGCTCAGAGTTCATTATTTCCAAATGTTGCAGTAATTTAAGATTAAAGAAAATATGCTCGGAGAGTAACACCGAAGGATTATTACTGATGTCTAGCACCTCCAGATTTTCACAACATTCAATTCCAGCCAATGTAGATAAAGAGTTGTGCGATACGTTGAGACGAAGCAGGGAGCAATAATTATTGGGGAGGAAGTGAAGATTTGTGAGAGAATTCTCTTCTAATCTCAAAACCTGTGAGAGGGTAAACACTTTAGTAATCAAGCACATTAATTAATATTCATAATTTACGTAATACATGTTGTTATTAATCTAGTGGACCCGGCGGTGCTTCACAATTGTAGTGAATTAAAAACACTGCCGGACAAAAAACGTGATGCGCCCACAAGGAATGGTCCAATATTATCTCAGTATCCTTAAATCCTTAGCAGTTGACGCGCCCCAAATCATCAATAACAAATAACATGTAAATAAACACGAAAAATAGACGAACAAATATCAAATATTGGCAGGTAAAGTTACCAAAGGTCGTATAAAGAGCAATTTATTTATAATTCACATTAGATAGGGTTCCTATTTGCCTGACAACTAATCTAAGTCAATAATAAAATATAATCTGTTACTGCATTGTAACATCAGGTAGGAAAATATGGTTAAATATTGAGGAGTATCGATCAGTGCAGCCGGCCGCTAGAATTGTCCTCCAGACAGCGACTGAATTCGACCTAGCTGAAAAGCTAGTGTCGAAAATCCTGCCACCGTGGGGAGTGGGAACCTAGGACCTCCCGGTTAGAGGCGCTGCAGTGACATCAGTTGATGTTCCGTGTTGCTTTTGCCAGTGTCAGCTGTGTCGTAAGCTATGACGCTCTGACTAAGAAAATACTATAGTCCTAACATCAGGAATGACAATAGACGGAATAATATCAAATATTTGTGTTTTTCAGTCAAAATGGAAACTATTTGTTTGTTTTTTTGTATTTTCCCTGAGTTTACGGCTATCTAAGTATTCAGTTGATTCTTCTCACATTTCTAGAGGCATAGTTTTCTTTCAATTTCTGCACGCTTTGGAAATTAGTATAAAAGACACTAACCGGAGATAAACATTGTCCTGTGAATGAAGTATTTAAAACAAGATTTGCTTGACTGTTGTTTAATTTTTATACGAAAAATATTAGTACTCCATTGAAATTTTAATGTCTTCAAGGATTCTAGAAACGATTGGGGTTTGTTTTCTCTGTTTTAGATTAGCGCTGTGGAAATTCATTAACTTCTCCGCTCTGAATCAAGAGACCTTCGACTAAATTTTGAACATAATAATAATAATAATAATAATAATAATAATAATAATAATAATAATAATAATAATAATAATAACATACTTTTAGTTTAACATTCTACGTGTTGTCATTTGCAAAAAACATGATTGCAGAACTTACTTTGTGAACGGAGTAGATACCAGCCGATCCGTATCGAATAAGCAAGATACTAATATTTGTAAGATTAAATTCATTTTTATTATTATAGTAAACATTTACGTTTTCCTGTTACTAACCTGCAATGACGATAACTCGTGCAGTTCGTCCGATGTGTTTGCGATTTGGTTGTTAGAGACGTCCAAAATTTTCGTATTGTAACTTATACGAGGAGGGCGCGGTATAACTTTTAAGTTTAATGCTGAGAGATCTACATTCAGTGGACTATAAGAGAAGTCAATTTTAGTTATTTCTCCGAAGCATACGGAGTCGAAATCGCGTGATATTTCGTTAGTCTCACAGTCACCTTTCTCAGGAATAGGTGTGGTAAAGGTGAGATGTGCCGTTGTGGTCACTGAACGGAGGAACCCAAAGATCACACACAAAACATATATCATCATATTCAAATGTATACTTGATGTAATTCCACAATTATTTAATGCACACACTGTCGTTTTAATAAGATAGCATTATATGTGAACATTTGAAAATCGATATATTTCATTTCACATAAACTTATGAGAATAAAATACACGCCTAAATAAGTAATAGTGCGGAAAATGAGGGGGGAAAATATTAGTATTTGCACACACGCTCGTAAATGATACATCCATAGATGCAATGTATGTGGACTGCGCGAATGTAATTTTGTGCCTCTATGAAAAACATCATATTCATCCTACAAACACGTGATCATATGCCGTCATTTTCGAGGTGGTTATATGAATTTCCTCTTTACGTAACTCATGTCGATTACGAGTACATTAAACTAGTGCAGCGTTTCCTTTTTTCATTTTTTTTTTTCATGAACTGCTTTCCGTTCAAGCACTGTATTCGGAAAACTTATTATCACAGTAAAAATCATTATTTCTGTTAAAGATTAAAATAAATGAAGACTTTCGGAAGCCCGATTTAATTCTGTTTTCTTTTAATGTTTGTAGTAGAGTCGTTCCATAAAAAAAACATAAAAATTGTATTTTATAAAGAATTGACCAAATATACGAACGTTATTATACAATAGTAGTTAATTGTATTTAATAGCAGCTGATTTTATTTGTTAATAATAAAATAAGAAATGATGGGTTTGATTATAACTCATATTAGCATCATTTACTATTAAACGTAATTAACTACTATTGCAAAATAATCTCTGCTAAATTTGCCAAAGATATTTATCAATGCGGTAAATGCTTACAGCAGACCTTAATAACAACATAATAACAAATTTGTGCACATGTATTCCTGTTGCGGCATCGGGATGTGGTACTTGACTACCGACGAGGACCTACAAAAGCATCGGCGACAAGATGAAATTTGTAGCTTAATTACTAAAACGTGTCGACCTTTTGAAAAATATGAGAAAGGAATTTAAATACTTAACACACAATCCAGGGAGAACAAAAATGTGTGTAATGGAAAATAAAATAAACACAAACATAAGAATTTCAATTTTGCAATCTAATCACCCAGTTGAAACAGAATCAAAATATAGGAGGAATACTTCGTATTTTCTCATGTTATTGATTTTAATCCGGACTCGATCGGATGCCACCCATGTCTTTCTTACTTTGATTAAAAGCATGCTCGGATTACAAAGATCTAAAAGCCGGTGATCTATTGTAAACAATTGTACAATAGATTTGTTCAACGAAAAATTGACCTGCCGTGGAAGCGCTCGCTTTGTCACCGTTCAAACGCAAACATTACTGAAATCATCGTTATCATCATTGTCATCATTGTTGCGGCGATATACGAGGAGTCATATCGCGCGCCAATTCGGCAGCGCGGGACGCTGGCTACGGAAGGCAGCAGGGCCACGAACCGGCGCGAAGACCGCCCAATGGGAAGTGAGCGGCCGGCGAGCGAATCTGCAGGCCCGAGGCGAATCTGCGACGCAGAGCGCTTCTTAACGGGCCGCACCGGCCGGAGGGGCACTCAGTAGTGAAGTGCGATCCTGAAGTGAAGTAGCGACTGTGAATCTAGTGCGAACTCTGCAACGTTATTTGGTTTTCTCTCTCCGGCTATTTTTGGACGGCAGTGCACGACTTTTGGACATCTACTGGATTTTGGAACACCACAGCTTTGTACTTCGGACTACGCCTTTGGATACTTGTAATCTGGATCACGCTTGTAAAAAGTTGAACCAATAAATTGTTATTGTTGACTTGTGTCTGTTCACGTACATAAAAATCATCATCAGGCTGATGATTTTTTGATGATAATTTTCGAATGAACAATTGCATGATTCGTTTGGCTTTGTAGGTTTGTCATGTACTTCCCGCTCAATTGCGAACTTTCGCGAAGAGAAAACGAAGGCTTTGGCCTTTCAGAGCCTTCAACGCATGCGCAGAACGTGTGCCCGCAGATGCAGATGGGTCTGTCCAGCGTTAGTGTCTGGACGTTAGGACGACTTTTAATACAAAGAGTTTGAAGTCACGCATTATATGCTAATTAAAACGCATCGTTTAATACACCTATTTATTTGTAATAAAATTAGGTACTAATTTTTGTCCTTTCCTTACCTCTTACCCTCTAACGCTTTAAATAGATAAACAATTTATCTTTCGTTAGTATACGGACGCGGAAATGGTTAAAGAAAGTGACACATATAATGACAGGTGAAGGTTTCCTCACTTTGATACTTCATTACCATACTCAGTTTGGAGGAAGCCTTGGCCAATATTTCTCTTTTGATTTATAATATGACAATAGTAATACTTTAAAAGCATTGCCATTAAATAATTAAAATTAATTGGTGTTACGTGTTAGTATACGGACAAATAGGCAGCCAACAAATTAAACCAGAGTAGCGCTTCTTATTCCAATGAATTATCCGAATTACGATTGTGGATCACATAGACAATACAATAAATTTATTTAGAAGTTAAATTAATAATATACATTCATATAATAAGCTATACAATTACATAAATAATACAATTAAATCAATGTGTTTATTACATATTTATTTTATCTATTACTTTATATTTATTATTTTTTATTATACATTTATTTATATTACAATTAAATATATGAATTTAGGGATGATAATTAATTATACAAGTTTCTCATATATTTTAGAACATAATGTTACAAACTATTTTTTTAAGATTCTGCTCATTAAATTATTTGTTTCTTTCCTTTTTTTCAATAAATGCATGGTATTTGTATCCAATAACGTAAGGAGATAGAGCAACAACTTGGTGAATTTTTTGCGTGCCTTTTACTGTAATTTTGCCCTCCTAATTTCTATCCAAATGCTTTTTCTTTTCAACTGTGGAAAGCGGTATAGCAATTAAAATTGTGCCGAGACTTTTGCAGCAATTATGAAATGCATCAGCACTCCTAACTACTGTTTTCAAAGAACGCACTTTGTTCCAAACATGGTGCTTGACAATTGCGCCAATTCCATCTACGGCACCTTTGCCATGAGATGAAGCAAAAAATGTCCATTTCAAGCTTTCCAATCTAAAGTCCTGTTTTAAAAGAGTGATGTTAGCAAAATTGTATTTTTGCTTAAATTGTGAGGCAGCTCCATCCGAAAATACATGTAAATGTTTAAAAAATGAGTTTTTACTAATATGGGTGTTCAAAATAGCTCGCAGAAATATGTCAACACAGTATCTATCATGGGTTATATTTTCAGAAATTACTGCATAACTTTCGCACGTTTCTTTTCCACATCATATAACAGCAGTAAACAATGTTATTTGTGGATTTAACCAATGAGCAGATTATATCTCATTCTGGTAGTTGCAGGAATAATTCTCTGCGAAATCTACTTGAATCACAACATTCGTAGCTGAAGAAATTTCTTTTTCCATCTTAAAGCACCTTTAAGATGCACCTTTTTGTGGCTGATTTTGATTAAAACTGTGTATCAAGAGGAATGGAAAATGCTCTTTAATTTTCTCAATGACATCATTCAATGTTTCCTCTAATAAAACGTATTCATACCGTTTCTCCACCATTATCCACTGACGATACTGCACAGTTAGTTTTTTCTTAGATAACTTCAGTGGCTGATCAACTATTGTAACTCCACACATTTCTGCCAATTTCTTGACAACTGCAACTTGTTTACGCGGGCTCTTCGGCATTGCTATGGTGGCCTTTTTCAAAGCTTTCCCCACAACTGAAGGAGACAGTTTACTAGTTTCCGGTAGCTTAGCGTCTTGCCTTTTAGCAGCGCGACTTAACCTTTTCTTTTCTGCATCTTTGGCTCTTCTCAGTGCACGTGCAGTTGATGTTTCCGATCTTTTTGCCTTTTATTTATATTTCTTCATTATAGCCTTCCTCTTAATCTTGTAATTAGGATCATTCTTATGTCTTTCCATATACAACTTCTGTCTATCAGCGTTTGTTTTCGCCTTATCTCCTAACCTAAAACATTTTAAAAAGCCTTTCAAGAATGTAAGAATACGAATTTGCAACGACTTCCAAGTATCATGGCTTTACGTACCTTTCAGTTAATATTCTTCACTAGACAAATGCAGGTTACCCACTTAAATTGTCTTCAAACTTTAACATTCGCTTCAAATCACCACATTGTCTCATACGTGTTGATCTCCCGTTAGTATCCGGACGCAAAAACAAACCTCTTTTTTTGAACGGAAACTTCTGTGAACGGCGTATATTGTAATAACGTAGAAATAAGGTATTAAAGCAATGTAACTATTATTAGAGATATAAATGTTACCTGTGTACTCAGATAATGTAATTTGATTCGGTCGCTAATGACCTTGTAGTTGATGCGACCAAAAATAAACTAAAAAAAATTAAAAAATAAATAAATAAAAAAACTCTTTTGTTTCAGTCTCGGGCATTTAAAACGCATGACAACTACCTCTATCTTTCAACATACACAAGAACTAGGAGGCTTGAAAGTTTCCAGAAGATAGCAGCAGTTTACAGGTTTTTACTGAAAGTTTTCCAAAATTTTGTTAGTATCCGGACAATATAGAGATGGTCTCTAATATATGCATTTTTTCGAATATAATGTGATTTGAGTCGACAGACTTTAATATGAAATCTTTGATAAAAGCATCTAAAAGGTATGGAAAAAACAAAACTATAAGTTTACACAGTATATTCCAGTTTAAAAAAATCTTCAAAATAATACTTGTTCACGGTAGTTTCGAACGCAATTGAAACGGCTTCAAATTATAAGTGAAAAAATGACATAAAATAAACTCGCAATCAATTTTACCATCAAAAACAAACATTTCAATGATTTTTGAACAAGATGCATTCGTGTACAGAGCGCAACAAATTATTTTTATTTTCACCAGAAATGGACACATTCGCGTGGACGCACCCAGATATTCTGTTCATAAGGGCTGCTTGGTTCCACCGAAGGCCCGCCTAAAAGGGCCTTTCGGCAATCCTCGAGATCAGTCGGGGCCGGCGATGGCCCTCACACGCCAAGACACTCAAGCATTCGCTGGTATGGTGCTCAGATGTGCCAACTGACCGCTCGCCACTCCCGCACTCCTGTGTGTGCGACATCTGCATGCACGGTCAGAGAAAAATACCTCAGTTGAGTTCTTGCGGTACTGACGAACACACTGAAATATTTTTCTTATTCTACAAATTATTGTGGGACGACCTAATATATTATAGTGAAACGAGCCAGGTCATGAATTTAAGAAAATTTCACTTATTTGTTTCTGACAGGTGAGAAATCAATGTTAATTTCATCGCGTTTAGTTCAGATCAATAGCTGATGAATAATACAAGTGTTATTGTTTACTGTTGGACATATGGCTTTACCAGACGACTATCTCATAGACTCTTTGTTACAATCCCCAACGTTCTTCAGCAATTTAAGTTATGAGAGGAAACTAAAAGTTCAGACTAAAAGACCTACACCAAATCTTCCTTTAAAAAAGGCAGATGGGGAGTGTTAAATAATACGTTAATGCTTTGAAGCCTACCCTGGAAAAATGATCACGATACGCTACTGTGCATAACATGGCCCTTGTTTTTAAAGGCATTGCTCTGCACTAAAGCAATTTAAATTTTTGGATGAAAACAGTGAAATCTACAGGGAATTTATTTTCAAACTCCTCTTATTAATTCAAAGGTCATTAAACTAGTCTGTGTCTAAAAAAAACAAAAAACCACTGAACCATGGCCTCCTCCACTGGTATAGCAGACTGTGATCGTCCCGAACGTCCATTTATCAGGTTACTCCGTGAAAAATATCCTAGAATATATCAAAAAACTCTGGTTGCTATGAGTATGTTTTCGTTACTTCTTTGAGGCGTTAATTCTTTCCAAAATGAGAATATACTCAACCGGTGGAGTACCTACTTTCCTTTGATGCTCATATTCATGAGAAGAAACTCAGAGTGAAATCTCAGAGTAAAGTTTATTAATATAACCGATTGTCTCATGGAAGACCCATATGAATAAAGGAAGACATTTACAACTGGTGTGTTTCTATAAAGTTAAACAGTGCACATTTACATAGCATACTACTCATTTCTTTTCTACTTGTATACTCATCACTACTGAAATAGTTTGGTTTCTTTACTAGTATACGAGTTCAATCTATAGCCCCCATTACTCTGAGGCAATTAAATTTTACCTGCCAGTCATCCATTGCTCTCTGCAGTGGTTCTGAGCTGCTAGGAAATTGAATAAATTTATTAGCTTGAGGAATAATGGTTTATAACACAGTACTAAACGTTAGAGACAGTACATTAATGGATCCCAGTGTCTTCTGCCACACCGCTTTGGAATCCAGGATCTCCTAATTATCATCAGAAAATTTTTCACTTTTTGTACATTGCTCAAGGCACCACCTATTGTTTCATAATTTTCCTTCAAAAATTCCCTGCTCAGTCATTCTACGTTTTTTCCCTAACATCTAAAGGGATTTTGAAGTTTGTCGGGCCAAAAAGTCTCCTATTTTCGTAGATTCTTAGCTCGAACGTACATGAATTCAGCCATTTGAATTCAGTTACAAAAAATATTTAGGTATATATCGATTTTTAAACGCCACTGATCTCTTCGAACTTCGGCGACGAATTAACATAACCTCTCTTAACAACCTAAGCAAGCTACGGAGATCACTCAAGAAAACTAAATTGTTTCGACGTTTGAGCATTTGTTCTCGATTATTCATATGAAACTCGGAGTAATTGCTCTCGTCAGAGCCAATGCTTGAAGCTAGAGTAAATGCTCAAGAGTGAGTAAAGCAAAGAGAATTTTATTCGTACGAAAACGAGTAGTTTCTCCAAAATTGTAAGTAATTAGCAATTGCTCCTTTTTATTAATACCACCCCATGACAAAATAATCAACATGTGTGACATAACCTTAAATAGTTATAGATTTTGTTGAGGATCTCACATTTGAGATTGAAACGTCTATAATTAAATTGATATAATGTCACTGAAATTTATGTAACATAATTCAATCATATAATTGATAGTATTAAGCGTACACAGAGTTCACGTCTCCCCATAGCACGCCACATAGTTTTTGACGTTAATTAAATACATTTAAAAAATAATTATGACTGGAATTATGGCTTATTATTTACCCATTTGAAATATTTTGATCTCCATTTGAAGTTGAAAACTTGCAAAGGGGATGCTCTGGTGTGCACGGAGGACAGTAATCCCGTTAGCAAAGGCAAACTTAATGGGAACGTATCTTCTATCTCGATAACTTAATGCTGAATGTTTATGAATGAAATGAATGAATGTTAGGAATAGACCGCCTATATAAAAGAGAGACCCTATTCAGCAAATGACAATATTGTAAAAACATTCAGCGCAATGTTACTAAGGAATCTTGACAATCGACTGCGGGTATGCAGGAAGGATTGTGAAAGCAATTGTATTAAATATTACAATGTCAAATTTGTTGAATTCCAACTAATACTGAATTGGCTCACACAGAAATTATAATAGAAACAAAACTTTTAAAAATATGTTGATGCGAGATATTGAATTTTAAAATGTCGAAGATTTAGGGCCAAAGAAGGACCAACATAGAACCAAGTCTATTGAGAAATTCAATAATTTTTTCTATTTTCAGGTGTCATTTCTCTTCCCTGACGTAAAAAAAAATATCTGATGCCTCGTCAAAAATCGAGAGAACCAATAATCAAGCGGAAGTTGTGGGAAAGATGCCTGTGTTTCAGTGCCCGACAAGCTTCAGGCTTCTTAGCAACTTTTTGCGGAGGTTTCAGTCTATTCCGAGCGTTATTTTGGACTGAAAGTGGCCTGAGAAATGGATTTCTTAAAAAAGTCGACGGTCCCTCAGTGATTCACGTCCTCGTGGTTTGTAGCGAGTGGTTAATGGTTGCGAGCGTTGTGTGGTTACTTTGGGGACTCTACGTTGCCAGTTACAAAATACTGAAGTGCTGGCTTGTGAGCTTTTCTCTTTTAGCATTGACGTACGTTGCACTAACTGTACTCTCATGCATGTACATTGTGAACGCCAATTTTTCGCACGGTCGCTTCTTTTTGACGTTAAGTGGTGCGGTGTCCGCCCCACTATTTATCTTGTGGATGTTAATGGTTTATAGTCACTGTCAGCAACTTGAAAAGGAAATGTCTGAAGAAAACGGTTAATTCTACAGCAAGCCAAAGAAATTTCAAAAGATTTGCGGTACAATTTTCTAATTTAATAACTGTATTTACCTTGTTAGAGATATATAGGAAATTATTGTTGTATTGCAATCTAACCTACTTCCTTTATAATATAAAATAGCCAATTAGAGTTTCAAAGCCAAAAGAATTTCAATAGATTTGCGATACAATTTTTTTTTATTTAGTTAAATTTTACAATTTAATAACTGTTTTTATCGTGTAAGATATATCTAGGAAATTGTTGTTGTAATGTAATCAAACCAACGATCTTAATGATATAAAATAAACAATAAAAGTTTCAAAATGCAGTTCAAGTGTCTTTCACAATCTATAAGTTAAGTATTGGAATAAGTAGAAAATGCAGGTATGGTTGTACAGGTAAATACTTTTCAAACAACCCATTTAATTTATTTTATTTGCTGAAAACTCGGAAATTAGCTACATTTTTCTTCAGAGTATGTTCTGAATTCGAACGTTGGAAAAGTCATTGCAAAGGTGAAAATTGGGTTCACGTAGCTTACTTCTGCTAGTCATTGTCTTAACAATATTTTTTTACTTTTTCGTGTCTCTGTAACTTTTTTAACTTTTTAAAAATAAACCTCTTTGTGAATTTCATGTTTTACAGAATATTAATGACATTAATGTGCACCGTTGTATAACTCCTTTATAAAACGTAAAAGAATGATGCGACCGATGTCTTGAATCCACGACCTTTACGCTTGATGTAGACGGTAATATTTTCTGTAAACTTGATTAAGAAAACATTACATAATACATACATTTTATGAAGTGGAGCTTTTATTCGGTACAATTTGGAAATTTATAAAAATAGTTATAAAACAGAACATGTCCTACTTCCGACAAATAATTTTATGCAACCAATCAGCATTTGCCCATGCCGTCGAAAGTAACGCTACTAAAAAGAGAACCGCGAGACTGAAACGACAAATTGCACCATATTTGGGTACGAAGGTGGGTTAATTAAAAAAAGTACACAAATGTAAACGATCATTGAAAGGTTAAACGTGGATGGCTGTGGGTGGTCGAGGAAAGAGCAATTCGCATGAGTATCATAAGTACCCTCACTTTTATATTGTCAACGAAGAAAATCTTAATGTAAGACAGGGGGGGGGAGACAATTTTACGAAACATTTGACTGTGCATAACACATTCGTTTATGGAACATATATAAAACATTTTGTTGTATTTCAGCATTATAAATGATCTTCTTTGTTACAACAATTCGTTCTTAACATGTGTACAACGTGTGAGTGTTCTGTAAGTTTGGTCGAGTGGAAGTGGAGAAAGAGGATGCAAGCAGAGAGTTCACTATACTAATCTTTCAATTTCTTGTAAGAATATAGTAAAATACTTATAAAAGTCCCAGTTTAATGGTTAACTCTGAATTTTCGAACATTTCAAAAGTTTGATTTTTTCGGCCTCTTCTTACAACTATAAAGGTGACTGTGATTATTCCTTCAAATGAAATTTGTTGTTCATAAATAGTTCTTTCACTGAAGTCACGTTCATATTTTTGAAAGTTTTAGTAGTTTTAGAGCAATAGTGCGTGAAATATTTGCAATTTTAAAAAATAACAATTTTTTTTCAAAAACGGCTCTAAACTTTTTAAAAATTTTTGGTAGCGTTAGTGCCAAACGAACCCTGTACGACGACATAAACGGCATATTGGTCTATTTTTTTGTTTTTTCAAAAATTACACAAATATATTTTTTTGACTTCACTCTCACATCGGCAATATTTACACTAGCGGCGATTTTTCCCGCTATTACATTTATGAGTACATGTTATTACATATAGCACACTTTAAATTATGTCAAATACAGTTTGTTGAAAACGCAACAGTTTTTTGTTAAAATGAGCTCCAAATATCTCATTTTCAAAAACGCTCAAACTCCATTTTCTCAAAAATGGCTCCAAATTCTTTGTTCAGATTTTCCAATGGATAGTACTAATTGCACTGTTTAATATGCCGTAAAGTTTATTTTTGTGTAATCTTTTGTTTTTTAAAAATTACACAGAAAGTAATTTTTTTCAATATTTCTCACGCCGCTAATGTACACATTTCAATGTATTTGTATATATGATTGAATTTGTGAATGGAAGTTCTTCAAATTACTGCAAATGAAGTTTTTCGCAAACTCAATAGATTCCTCTGAAAAAGAGCTTCGAATTTAGCATTTACAGTAACGCTTAACGTTATTTTCGTAAAAAAGGCTCCAAATTTTTCAATTAACATTTCTATTTAAGACGAGGTTTTAGCATTCTTTAATATTCTTAAAACAATATATCGGTTCTACCGAATTGGAAACCGAAATTTTTAACGGAAATTTAAAAAAAATGTACTGTGGGCGGCGATAGATGGCAGCAGGCAAGAAGATGACGAAACACTGTACAGTATCACTGCACGCCAAGAAAACGTTACTAGACAGGCTGTGTCACTCTCTAGCACCTCTAGTTTTATGATAATTCAGCTCTTGGTCTGAAATTCAGAGAGGATGTGTCACGCAACTCGACCGAAAGCTCAACGACTGTAATTCCAGAGTAAGCGGGAATAAAAAAACTTTTTTCTACAACTGCATAAAAAAGACAACTTCTTTGCATCGCTAGCAGTACGTGAACTTCGTCATTTTTTAATCGCCATTAAAAAAAGATCGTTGCGAAGACAATTATCTTGTTACCGTGAAAAAAAGTCTTTTTTGCACGGTTTTAGAATACTTTTTTGCACGGAGTACCAGGCTTTTTTCCAATACAAGTTTACGAAACTATTTGTATTATATTTTTATGCAGTTGTAGAAAAAATGTTGTTCATATTTCGTGTGTAAAGTTTCCGCCCTTCTCATGGTCTCGATTGAGATTTTTTGCCGAGACCGTAGGTCGAGGCAAAAAATCTCAATCGAGACCATGAAAAAAACGGAAACTTCGCACACTTAATATGAAAATAACTATTTTCTCTTTTGTACCTTCCGAGGGAGGATCATCCATGTGCCAAAATAGCCGATGTCAGTGCAAAGAGATCACAAGTTCTTATAGACTCTCAAACATTGTTTACAAGATTCTTTTATTAAGAGTACCCTTTTGTTTGTACTTAGTGTGTGTAAGAGATATTCATTCACATGCTAAAATTACCCGTGTTGATTCAAAGGAATTAAGAGTCTGAACGACTCTAATTCCCTTGCATCAACACTGGTGAAGGAGTTTAGGAGAGTGGTTTAGATCTCATGATCACACTATTCAATAACAATGTTTAATCAAAATCGTTGGAGCCACTTTTTTCAAAAATTTGAAATGTCCCAGGGGATTCATGTAAACTACCCTCCAAAATTAAAATATCAATTTCAAATTAGAGGGGCCACGATATCAGCCAGATCGATTGGGAAGTATCAGTTGTGGAGAAAATAGGTTGAACGGTTTAGCCGCTAGCGTTGTTCACAGACGGACTTACGCACGGACGGGTTTACGGAGGAACGGATTTACGGACGGACGGACATACGGACGGACTTACAGACGGACGGACGGACGGACTTACGGACGGACGGACTTACGGACGGACGGACTTACGGACGGACGGACTTACGGACGGATGGACTTACAGACGGACGGACTTACGGACGGACGGACTTACGGACGGACGGACTTACGGACGGACGGACTTACGGACGGACGGACTTACGGACGGACGGACTTACGGACGGACGCACTTACGGACGGACGCACTTACGGACGGACGGACTCACGAACGGACGGACTTACCGACGGACGCACCGAAGGAGGACTTACGGACGGACGGACTTAACGACGGCCAGACTTCACGACGGACGGACTTCACGACGGACGGACTTCACGACGGACGGACTTCACGACGGACGGACGTAACGACGGACGGACGTAACGACGGACGGACGTAACGACGGACGGACGTAACGACGGACGGACGTAACGACGGACGGACGTAACGACGGACGGACGTAACGACGGACGGACGTAACGATGGACGGACTTAAGGGCGGACGGACGTAACGACGGACAGACTTAAGGGCGGACGGACGTAACGACGGACGGACTTAAGCAAAATTGGGTGTAATTTTTGTGAAACATTTGAAAATGGCTTTTATGTATAGCACTCCCAATTTTTAAAGAATGTTTTCAAAATCGCAGAGCTTTGAGTCGAGCCAGATTGACTGGGATATAAACATTTTGGATAAAATCCGTCAACTTAGGCAAATAAAGGTCAAAATGTTGTAAATATTGCAAAAGACGTGGGTTTCTACGATGCAGATGCACAGATGACACCATAGCATCGCGAGTTAGTGCATTCGGAATTAGGGCATTCCGACTCGTGTAGTGGTGGTGAGCGGATGGCTTGTGCTGTTTTTCCCGAGGTTAATTATCAAATCGGGACTTGTAATATTTCGTGAGAGTGAACTTTAAACTTGAACATAGAATATTTCCGCATTAGGTGTGCAACTGGAACTTGTAAAATTTTTGTGTTGTACCATTGCAAACTTGGGTTTGTAATATTTTCATGAGTGAACTGGAAAGTGGACTTATAATATTTTCGCGGTGAAGTTTAAAAACTCGACTTACAAATTTTACCAGTGAATTGTGAATTGCCAGGTCAGATGATAGAAAATAATATTAGAAGGATATTATTCCGACTTGGAAAAAGTAATCAATTTGAAATAGGTGCCCACCCCAGGCGCAAGATAAAGAGTATAGGCATTGTTTGTGAAGTGGTTGGAGGAAGTTTCGACTTGGTCACTGATCGTCGTGGACTTCAACAAGAAGGAAGATTGGTGTATTCTGCGCGGCGACATCGAGCGACGTGCGCGCGAAGAGGCAAGAAAGAATAAAACGTTCTATAACGCTGTTATTGCAATAACGAGAAAAATGGTCATGACCTAACAATAACTTGTAATAATCAATGATAGTCTGATAACTTTTGGCATTCGTAATAAATTATAATTCATAGTTTCAAAGAAAGCTGATTCTTATTTGCCATTACATGCAATCCTTGAGTAGACATTTTAGAATTATTTTCAGATTCCTCGCCACTCCGTATGGGCGGCATATTGAGTAATTGGTTGCGGGGTAAGTAGCAACAATTATTTCATAAGAACCCGTCTATCGAGCTAGCGGGGTTTACATTTATTTGTAGTATATCCGAAGACAGTAATAGATATCAGGAATTCAAGTGGAACCTTTTCCTGGCGCCCAAATTGTTTATAAATTCGGAAATTGGTTTCGACTGACATTTATTATTAGTAATTAAATTAATAAGAAAAGTTTCAATATACATGTTAAGTTGACGGAGATGACTTCTTTTATTTCATTATACAATGTTTTGGCCACATTTGCGACGACGTTTTTTGGTTAAAATATTTATTTTTTGTCTTTTTATTCAGCAGCATTTTAGCTTCAAAAGGTGACTAATTTATTATATTTTTATGAGCTAAAATTATTCTCAAATAACAGTATAACTTATTTAATCAATTTAATTAATTGTATTCTCAAAAGAACTTTATTAATTTTACCTTATTTATTTAAATAAAATATACAGTTCATGAAATGAAATCCATGTATTGTAAAAAAAAGCTTTATTTTCTACTCTACATACTTATCGCCATAAGTTATTGGAGTGTTAAGTATCATTTGTTGTTGCCATAACTACAGTAACTTTGTTGTACGATGAGTTGTGATACAAAAACGATGGCTATTCAAAAAGACGCGAGAATCGGCGATAACGTCAATGCTTCTTACAGTGGAAGATCCAAAAAAAGAGCAATATCAGTTCCTAAAATCCAGAGAGGACTGTGCTTCAATCTTCGTGTTGGTTCCGTATTCATTAGTCTGTGTTTGGGAACGTGGAGTTTGCTCAGCGGCGTCCACTTAATGCACAGAAATTTTCTGCTAAGTAAAAAGACCGAAACATTCTATATATTGGACACGTATGAATCACTCATGGAATGGTGTGTTGTGGGAAGCTCATTGCTGGTTGTAATGGGCGTCGTCATGGAACACGGTCGCATCCTACAAACGTGGTTAGTGGGTTTCGGATGTCTGGCAATTCTCATCATACTGGAGCTGATCAGCATTGGCCTGGCCGTTATGACAGAAACTTTCTGGGGCGGATTCCAGCACTTCTTCAAAGGGGTGATGTTTGTTGTTCTGTACGGCTACTGGTGGATTACCGTTTACAATTTTCGTGAAAGTATTTTGGTCCTCCCCCAGTTTACTCGCAACTACCTCACAAGAAAATAAAAGTGCTTGAAAAACGTAACTGGATTGGATATTGTGTGAACATACTGTAGTGAGGCATGGAAATCAGACATTAGATTTAATTTCGGATAGAAAGTATTAAATAAATCTATTTTTAAAATCAACATTTAAAGTTGACTTCGAAATACTTGATATTTTAAAGAAAGTGATTTATTGTCGTTAGGTCTACGGTTATTTTGTGAAATGATTGTATATACTTGAAAAGGTGATAAGTGATATTCATAAACATCAGGGTCATTTTTGGCTTTGTCTTGCATTGTACTTCGTGGAGTTTATCCTAATCAAGTCGTTGTTTTTTCGTTAATTAAAAAATGTAAAAAGCTTAAAGGTGGTGAGTTTGAAATATGCCAAAGTTACGATTTGTAAATGAAGTAAAATACTCGTGTGACAAGTCCGCCGTAGGGCGGGACATCTACTTAAACATTCACATACCAATGTATGGGGTTAACAACAGACCCCAGCGTAGTTTTTACTTTCTCGTACACTACTTACGTGTGTAGAGAAGGTTATGTAATGCTGCAGCACGAAAAGCAATTTCTGAACACAAACATAAGTATTGTAGGTCCTGATACCAAAAATGTGGATAATTATTGCTTCTAAATGTAGTAAATTAATTGTGTAACACGTTGTAGAGTTAGAATCGACGTTGTGTGGAACCTCAATACATTACGTAGCGTGATCAGTTTTACTTTCTCGCGTTTACTTCGTAAGAAGAGAAAGTATTGTAATCGTGCGCCGGAAAATTGCGAATTTTTAACAGAAAACTAATTATTGGCGAACCCTGGGATTAGGAAAATGGATAAATCATGTTCCTTTTTATAGTAAATTACTTCCTCTGACACGTTGTGTAGTCAGAATCCAAGTTTTGTGGGTCCTTGATACCGAAAAGCCAGCGCTTAAATCATCCAGCCGATTTTCCCACAAAAATTGATTTTTCTCCGACCGTTTTAGATAAAGTTGGGGCTGTCTGAGTTCTCCCACACTCATCGATCTGTTTAATGACGCGGCTCCCGTCAATTTGAAACATATTTGGATTTTTGGAGGTACTTAAAATGAAGCCTCAACATTTTCACATTTTTCTCAAATGTGGTTACACATTGTCCTCAGATTGCGTAAAGGACGCTTAAGAAAATCAAGCAGGTATGATTTTTGTTGACGTCCCTGATTTTTCGAAAATTGCAAAAGTTCAATTTTTTCGCCGTCTTCCTAAAACTACGATATTGAAGAAAGAGATATTTTCCTCAATAAAATTGAGGAAAATAATTCTCTTCAAAGACATTGCATAAGGAAGTCGTGTACAGGTTTTCGAAAATATGAGTAGAGTTCGCGAAATTTTGCGTGAAATATAGATAATTTTTAATTTTTTAAAACAATTGTGTTTTCTCAAAAACAACTCTAGATTTTTAAACATTTTCCTCGTATCTATCAAAAGATGGAAAAAATGTTGATCTAACTACCTGCGAATTCTCTGTATTTTCGAAAATGGCAAAATTTTAACATTTCAAAACTGTAAAATTTAAGATAAAATTTTTTCCCTTCAACAAAATCTGTACTAAACTAGTGGTGCTAAAACACCACACAAGATGAAGCCACTTTTTTGAAAATTTCGAAAATGTCCCCAGGGACTTTATGTAAAGTACACCCAAAATTAAAATATCGGTTTCAAATTCAAGGGGCCGCGAGGGATTGGGGAATATAAATTTTGGAGAAATCGGCTGAACGGTTTATCCACCGTAATTTTTCTTCAAGAAAATCTAGTGACATACAGGAAACATAAAATCTTTCTTGGAGTACTTAGTGTTGGAAATAAGATTCTAACGCCGTCGTGTGATGATAGTAATTGTTCCATTTACAGAGGCTGGAACCATTGGATGCTGTTTAGAATTACCGGCGACATAAAAGTTTGCAGCTGTCCCAGCAAATGTTAAGCGTCTTATTTCGATGCCTTGAAACAGGTCTGTTTCATGTTTTCAGGTTTCCGCACTGATGGGTACTCTTATCTATTGAGAGCTAATGCACTGTCCATCGCCATAAGGTTTATAATTGATTGATTAGTGTTTTCGGGTATTTTAAATTCATTGTTCCTGTAAGTGTAGTACATGTTTTTTTATCGCGGGAGGGGGCGGTGAACTATCCAACTGGGCGAAACCCGGTGCCAACCTACGTCAGCTAACAGGGATTTTCTCCAACCAGATATCTCCCACCAGCGTGGCATCGCCCCAGCTGGGACAAACTCTACGCTTCCATCTTGTTTCACGACCAGTGTGGTAATGTAGTGCATGTAAGATGTAAGTGTAAGTAAGGGGTGAGGATAAGACAAGGAAGGGGAAAGAAAGGTAGCGCGCGGTCCATGGTCCGTTTGTTGAGATACTACTCCGACATCCCCCTGTAACAACAGGGTGATGGGACACCACGAAAAATTACCAATCAGAGCAGCCGGCTACTAGAATTCTTCTCCAGAGAGCGGCTGAATCCGACCTAGCTGACCAGCTACGGTCGGGTTTCGATTCTTAAGACCTCCCGGTCAGAGGCACTGCAGTGACAGAGGCACTGCAGTTGATACCCTGAGGCATCTTTGCCGGTGTGACGTTTATAGTAGGGCTGTGTTTTATATGCATTTGCATATTTTTTCTGTTAGCTAAAACATTAACACGTTTTAACAAATTGTACATGTTTTGAGATATTTAGAATCAATTTAAGCTATTTTTATTTCACATATTTTCGCATACATCACCATTATTGCATATTTGGGCCATATTTGCATATTTTTGTTGCATTTACTCCCTTCATCCGCGAAAAAAGCATATTCAGCCCTTATTGCGAGGTATTTCTAAGGATCAGTGAGTGTTCTGCGGCCGAGTGGAGTTCAGCATGAAACTGTTCTATTTCTGTCGGATGGTGCTCCTTATATGTGAAAAGCAGGGGCTACGATAAAAGTTTTTTATTCTAAACCTCATCTCACTTGCCTTGCTCACGCTTTTCATTGTGTTGCAGAAACTGGGAGATTTCAATACCCAGATATTGATAAGGTGATATCAACTGCCAAGAAAGTATTCTTGAAGGCTCCAAGTCATGTTGATATTTTTAAGACAAATTACTCTGACCTACCTCTATCTCCCTAACCAGTCATCACAAGGTGGGGCACTTGGCTGAAGGTAGCTGAGTATTATTCCAACTACTTTGATCAAATAAAAGATGTTCGTCTGAATGGCCTGTTGATTGTTGATGCGGACATTTAGCCATTTTAAAGCGCCAAATAGACGTCCGTTTGAGTTTGAGAACTTGAAAAAGGTGGTTGTTTGCAATTATATCTATTTTGCACGTGATCAGTAGGTATTACTCAAGCTATGCCCATTTTTTCCAATTTACTAATGTTTCTCTTTTAAACAAACATTGTTGGCTCACAATTGAAACGCATTAAGTCAGATTTTCAAGTTTTAAATTTATTTGATTATTGGGTTCTAGATTTTATTACAATTGAGAAAAAGGTATATTTTTCTTGCAATATCTATACTTTTTTATTTTGTGAAATGTACATTAACTGCACCTTCCATTATTGTCCAAAGAAATGAGTGTTCTTCCAAATTGAACCCTAAATATTTTCACTTTTAAAGCAATAATTTTTGCACGGGTCCAGCTACTTTCGCAATTCAATAAATTAAAGTAATTTCGAAAAAAAAAATCAAATAAACTTTCAGTGCAATAAAAAATAATTCTCTTTATTTACAATTATAACTTCATAAATACTGGTAAAAATATTAGAAAGACTTGCTTCTAATGTATTAGGGTATTTAAAAAAATTACACATTATCACGTTGCTAAGGAATCTTCTCTCTGTCATCGTTTTGTTTTTACTTCAAAACAACATACTATTAAATGTCAAAATCCATAGTATTAACATATGATTGCCCGTCGTATGAAATAATTTCTGTATAATCTGTGTATTTAATTCATTCTGTTTCGTGGAAAATTCAGAGAAGAAATGGAGCTTCTTAGAGTCATCTGCTGCTGCAAATATCTCCAAGCTTCACTCATTTTTGCAGTATGTTTTGGAAGTTTGAGTTTAATCCGTGCCATCTATTGGACCAAGCAAGGAGCGTCGTTTTCCGGTGGTTTGGCCGAAATAGGACCTGAATCTTTCATTCACTCCCTCCTAGTGATCAACGAGTGGCTGCTAGTCTTCAGTGTAGTGTGGCTTCTTATAGGAATTTGCGTGTCCCGTACGACTGTTTTGCGCCAATGGATCATCGCTTTCTCAATTGTGTTTGTGATTTACACAGTGCTGACGATTTTAAGCAGCGTGTACTTGGAGTCCGAGGAATATTCTTTTAAATTGATGGTTATACGCTACAGTGGCTTGCTCTGTACCCCGTTCTACATTATTTGGATACTAGTTGTTTACAGCCACATCCAAGAACTGAAGGAAGAGGAAACACCCAAATTGCGTGAACGCATGGAAGCTATCGAGAAACAATTGACGTTATGAAAATAAGAACATTTTCCAAAACCTATTTAAACATTTATTCGAATTTACTAACGTTTTAAGAGGGCGGTGGTTTCACACAAGCGTTGACAACTTTGTTTTCGTGGTACAACGTATAACCCGGCCAACTGGAGTGTAGGACTGGCGATCAAGGCAGCACTGCGCTTTGGTCTGTATCGGAGAGAAAGAGACAGAACTATTGGTATACTCAGTCAAAATGAAAACTGAAGCACTGATATTTCCCTAGACCCGATGACATATATACGGCCTTCTTTTAATGCCATCTTATGTTCAACAGCAGTCCATTTAAAATCACAGGGAAATGCAGACGCGTTCGATAATTATATTAATAAATAGTGATAACGAAATGAATAATGGCAGTACTTTAAGCTCTTAAAAGTACATTCTATTAGTACTACACAACAAATTCTAAACATGAGTTCATGACATTATTCGATTTAATAAAAAACATACAGAACTTTGTTTAATTTCCAGATTCTCATAAAATACAATATATTTTGTGTGTTTCAAATCATTAATTAGTGATCAAATTATGAAGTATTTTCTGTGTGATTAACGTAATGTTTCTATAAAAAAGTATCCGAAGAAAAACTAATTGGGGTAATTAATTAGCGTTACGTACAATGTCACGCAAAAATGGTTTATTTGGAACATTGCCATGAATGCACGAAGCTATACCGCTCCGGGCGCTAACGCGCGACGCAACTATCAGTTTTTAGTTCTCTGATACGCCGGTCTCTCGCCCGCCCCACTCTTCGCGTGGTCGAGTTAACAAGTTTATGCTAGCAACGAATATACGCATACTATAAACGTATTTGAGTTTTATTGATTGATTGATTTTTTCGTGTTTCCGGGGGCGTCAACTGCTTTGGTCATTAGTCCCGTTAGTGTAGTGCATGCTTTTTGCTGGAGATGGCGGTGATCTTCCCCTGCTGGATGGCGAGATCCGGCGCCGACCTACCGTCGGCTAGTGGACTTTCCCCCTAACCAGGACTCTCCCACCAGCGAGGCACCGCCCTAGCCGGGACAAGCTCTAAGCGATCTCCCGGAATATGTGGTAGTGAAGTGTATGTTAGTGTAAGTGAGGGTGTGTAAGGGGAGAGGATAGGGCAAGGAAGAGGAAGGAGAGATCGCGCGAGGTCCGTGGCTCGTTTGGTAGGGTACTGCTCCGGCATTCGCCAGGTGTTGATCGGAGAAACCACGGAAAACTACCGATCAGAGCAGCCGGCCGCTAGAATTCTCCTCCAGGCAGCGACTGAATTCGACCTAGTGAAGTCGTAGGCTTCCGCGGCCTGAGTCATGTAAATGATCTTGGCTGTCCAGGTGACGCCGCGTCGAAGGCTGTGTTGCCGACGTTTCGACCATCTTGTCGTGGTCTTCCTCAGGGCTGTTGTGCGCAGGTGTGGTAGGCGCTCGGGATTATATAGCAAAAGCTGAAAAGCTAGTGTCGAAACTCCTGCCGCTGTCAGGACTCGAACCTAGGACCTCCCGGTCAGAGGCGCTGCAGTGACATTAGTTGATGCACTAAGCTACCTCCTTCGGTAACTAATAACGTTTAGTACGATGTAATATATCTAATTTGGGCTTTTTTGTTTGTTGCCAAGGCATTTGATATAATAATGTAAAGGATAGGTATGTGTAAAAAAGTTTGAAACAAACAAAATATTTGAGTCAAATATTTTTAATTTGTCATAAATTGAAATTTCCAAAGTCGTTGGCCCTGCGCGGACGCGGCTGCCCGCCGACCTACAGGAAGCGGAAGCGGACGGTGGCGCCGCCTCGCGCCAGGAGGCCGCAGGGGGCGTGGTCGCCGGGCGCTGTCAGGTGGAGCCCGGCGGCGGCCCGCGCCCAGGCCATCGCCGCTGGCGACAGCCGCGCGTCCGCCACGCACAGGTCCCGCGACGCGACGCCCGCCGGCCCCGCCCCCGCAGCCAGCCACCCGCGTAGCGCCGACTCCCCCACCTGCAGACAAGCAGGGCACACGTGGAGGGTTTGAGGGCGCGTCAACTGCTAAGTTCATTGCTGTGTACCACAGCAAGTGTGCCCCGAAGATCGGTGCGGTGGGCACACTGTGCCAGGCAGGGTAGTTGCGGCCCACTGTGGCCGCCGCAGAATTGCGCCGTGGGGCGCGACCAGGGTAGAAGTGAGGAGTGCGGGAAGGCGCCACCAGGAGCAGGGCAAGCGGCGGCGCTGTTCCGTGACCACAGAGCCGTGGCGATCGCAGGAGGGGCATTTCCCCTCGATGCCCCGCCATGGAGGCGGGAAGGAAGAGACTCGCCCCGATGCCTCGGGGCGTATTTATAGGGCCTCGCCCGGGGCAGTGGGTAGTAGGAAGTTTCGGGAGCAGCAAGCGACAGTAGTGAGTTCGGTGTCTAAAGAGCGTGTGCTACGGACTGTATTCTTCTGGCGGACTGGAATTGGGCTAGTATTTAGGACTTGTTTTTGGATTGTGGTTTTACAGAAAATAAATTTTTGGTGAAAGAACTGTTACTGTTTTACTTTGTACATAACAGTCATTAGTTTCAGAAGTGTACTCGGCGTGTTGTGAAGTGGTCTTCCCTCGCTGGTTGGCGGGATCCGGCGCCGACCCATGTCTACTTGAGGGAGATTTCCCCAAGCAGGTATCTCCCACCAACCGACCACCACCGCAGCCGGGACAAGCTCTACGCTCCCGATCGGTCTCCCGGCATATGTAGTAGGGTAGTGCTTGTTAGTGTAGGTGTGTGTAAGTAGGGGGTAAGGATAGCACAAGGAAGAGAAAAGAAAGGTCACGCGCGGTCTGTGGCCCGTTTGTTAGGATACTACTCCGGCATTTGCCTGGTGTTCATTGGAGAAAACTACCAATCAGAGCAGCCCACCGCCAGGATTCTCCTCCAGACAGCGACCGAATTCGACCAAGCTTACAAGCTAGTATCCAAAACCCTGCTACCGACGGGTCTCGAACCTAGGACCTCCCAGTCAGAGGCACTGCAGGGACATCAGTTGACCCTCTGAGCCATCTCTCCGAGTTTTGATCGGAGAAACCACGGATTCATTATGTTGTGTTTCCGGCATCAATCAATTACTAAGATAATTAGTTCCGGACTTTTAGCGTATTTGTATCGCCGGAGGTGGCAGTGTTCCTTTCAAGATGGAACAAGACATCCGGCGCCGACCTTCACTTCACTCTGCGGGGGGAGGTCCCCAGGAATCTTCACCAGCGAGTTTCCGACTTAGCCGAGACAAGCCTAAGCTCCCATCTGCTCTCAAGGCATGTGTGGTAGTATAGGACATGCAAGTGTGAGTGTGTATAAAGGCGGCATAAACATTCGTTATTCGGCGAACACCGAGCAACCGATCGCCGAATCCCGAGTAGTGTGGATGAGTTGCTCGCTACTTGCCGAGTGACGAACATTCGGGGTTCGCCCTATCCACCGCCTGTCGGTCTTTTGGACACATCAAATGGAGCGAACATTCGCCGAACACGTCAGCTGCTCAGGATTGGGCGAGCGCTAGCTCGCTGCTCGGCGAATGCCGAATGTGTGGAGCCGTCTTAAGGCGAGAGCAGCGAACAAGTGTGAGGAAGGAAAGACCATGCGCGTTCTGTGACCCGTTTATTGAGGTACTGCTAAGGCTTTCGCCAGGTAATAACGGGAGAAACCATGTAAAGCAACCGGCCATTACAATTCTCCTTCACTCAGCGGCTTAATTCATCCTAGCTACCTAGGTATTGCCGAAAATCCGTCACCGTTGGATCTCGATCACTGGAACTTCCCTGTCAGAGAGTGTGCTCTAGCGAACGTTATTGCTCTAAGTCATCTAAGCCGATGCCAATTGTAGTCGAGTTATACAAAGAAGAGTTTCTTTGTTAGAATTTTGTTTCGTGCAAATATTTTGAAAGTACTTTAAATAACTTACGGTTAATTAATATTATCGACGGACACGAACATGCCAACGATTGCAAGCGCTTGTGAGTACCAGTGAATTTTCGGGTTCAATCCCGTCAATGAAAGCCTTAACCAGAAAATAACTTGAAGTGTCTCAATTCGGTGAGTTAAGTTGCCCCTGCCAGGCTCGAATTCGCACGCCGACCATTCTGATCAATGGTCCCTCTACTTCTCACGATCACTTTTTACCAAATGCCGGAACGGCATTTTGTGTAAAGTGGCACGTGTAACACTGTATAAAATGCAACGAAACGCGCGCGATATTTCCTTCCCATCATAATCATTTCAGCATCTCCAATTCGGTCTTGGGCACTTTGGGGCAGTACGTCCCGTCATATTACCCCATCTTAACAGATATTTGCTGACGGACAGCTCTTGTGGACCCTGCATGATAGCGGGAGTGACAATAGGAAAAGATAATCTCGATAACAAAACCCCTAGGATCCATATGCACGGTCTGCGAGGCCCTACGTTTTTTTTCTTTCGCTTTCTATTCGGCACAGCCGAATTACTGAGACCTTGCTATCCGTGTAATATTTCTACTTTCATTTTAGTCACTGGCTGAGGAAAATTCTCAAAAGTTCTGTAGGTAGGTCCTGAAATTAGATTCCAGTACGTTAGAGCATATGTAGGGCTTTTAACGCCCTATTAATAGCTCTTCAAACAAAAAAAATATCATTAAGGGTTGGCATTCATTGAAATTATTAAGAAATGAAGTTGGTAAGATTGAAAACAATTTTATATTCATTTTTGGAGAGCGAGTTGCGTAAGGCCTCAAAAGCCCTGCACTTCAAGGATCCGTCATCTCTTTTCCTTTCTCTTTTTGCTATTGCGTCGAATATAATTCGCTGTCCTTTTGAGAATAGTCGAGCTGTAAGGGCACTAATTATTTGAATCCCCGTCCGCCCCCCCCAACGCAAAATTATCAAGTTTTTATAGAAATGGTATACGCACCTCTGTAATGTTATTACCCTCAAATCCAGCATATGTGAGTTTTGGTAATTTGTTGACGTCCAGTTCAGGCATCACAGTTAACTGATTGTTGTGCATGCTCAGGTACTCTAGCGATTTGAGATCAGTGATAATACTTTTTGGTACACTTGTTAAAAGATTATTATCGAGATAGAGAGTAGTCAGATTCACCAAACCTGAAATGAAGTTGTGTCATGTGTTTTAGAAAATAAGTAATCAGCCAAGTCAATACACTATATGTACTATGTTCATTATTAAATGCCTCATACTATTCTCTTTAGTTAAGGACATCTTTCTTTATCACATTTATACATTAAATTATTTTATGATTGTCACATAATTATTAATGGTAAGCAACTAATCGTAAAACGTTGGCATAGACTTTATTTCCTTTTGATTTAATGCAGGCAAAGAATATTCTGGCTGTGGAAAAATGTGTTTCAAGCACTTTCTTACAGAATAAAAGCTATTGTTCAGTGGCTTCTTGGTCAATATAAGAATGCTGTGAAAACTCTATTTTAATTTTAAGAAATCTACACAGTTTCTACGTTATGCACATGCTTCTATAAATGTTATTTTAAAACTTGCAAACTTACAAACGCCATACAAATGTAAAAGTTTTTTTTTTTCAAAATTTAAGTAGTATATGACTTAGTGTAGGGATCACAGAATTTTGAAAATGTGCACACATTTCACTTTTCACCATAGCACGTCATACGCAGTTTTAACTGTTTTTTGACGTAAAATAAAAAAAAAGTAATGTTTCATTGAAAAAAAATTAACCAAGAAACATACGCTAAATGACCTATTTTATTTAATACTTACCAGCAAAAGCATCGTCGGGAATATCACTCAGTTGATTGCTTCTTAGGTTTATTAGTGTGAGAGTTGGCACCGCTGTCAATGTACCCACCGGTAGTGTGGTCAGTTTGTTGTTTTCCATTTCCAATCCCTTGAGATTATCCAACCCCTCTAGGCTGGGGATCACAGTTAATTGATTCCCATTAAAGCCAAATGATTCCAGCGATTTTAAACCGACAAATATGTCGTCAGGCAGAAATGATAGACAATTTTCGTCCACCCCGAGATTTTTCAATGAAGTCATCGGTGTAAAAACACGTGGTGGCAAGGTCGTGAGGTGACTTCTAGTGAGGGTCAAAGTTTCGACTTTACCCAATCCGACAAATGCTCTTGGTGATAGTTCTACGAGCTTGTTGTCTCCCATGAAAAGTTCTCTAAGATTCGGAGCTCCGATGAATAATTCATCTGGAATCGTCTTCATCTCCTGAATAGAGTAGTTTATATAGAGGGTTTCCAAGCGATTTAACCCGGAGAATGTTCCTCGCTGTAAAGATGCAAAATAGTTTCCGAAAATACTGAGGTACCTGAGATTATTCAAATCGGAAAACAATCCGTGAGGGATGTCCTTCAGCTGTATTTCACCCATTTGAAGCATGCGCAGTTCGAACAGTCCTGCAAAGGTATCACTTTCTAGAGATTCTAACTTGTTGTGTTCGATGTTGAGGTTCGTTAAACCTGCCATAGAGGAGAATGCTTTAGATGGCAAGCTCGTTAGACTATTCATGGACATTTCCAGAATCTTCATTTTTGTCATTTTCTCCAGCTCCATCCAAGGAACAGAAGTTAATGCACATTCTTTCATATCAAGGGACTCTAAATTACTGAGGGGTGCAAACAAACCTTCTGGGAATGAAATGATCCGATTGCCACTGATATCCAGTTCGGTGAGCTCGGTCAAGCCGGCAAAAACATCCGCCGGAAATGCACTAAGTTCACAACGAGCCAGTCGTAGAGATTTGAGCCGCGGCAATTGTCTGAACTGAGCCGGAAGCAACTGCCGAAAGGGGCATTCTGACAAATCCAGGCGTTCCAATGCAGGCAATTGTCGCAACGAGTCAACCGGAACGGCGGTGAACGGGTTCTGGGCGAGAGACAGAAACTGCAGTCGCTTCAAATGCGCGATCGCCTCAGCCGGAAGCGACGTGAGTTGGTTCTGCGCGAGGTCCAATTCTTCGAGGACCTCCAACCCGGCGAACAGGCCGGGCGGGACTGACTCCATGAAGACGTACTGAAGCCCGAGGTACCGCAGGCGGCTGAGGCCTGCAAACGCATCGCTTGGCAGCGGTGACAGCTCGTTGCAGCCCACGTCCAGCCACTCTAGGTGCACGCCCCGCCGCAGGTCGCCCAGGTCATTGATGCCGGAGCGAGTGGCGTCCAAACGACGGAGCGGGCGCGGGGACGACGGCAGCGCCAGCGGACGTTTCGATGAGCTCGGAGGTTCAGCCGATTCGGACATGGTTAGAGCCTGTGATAACAGAGCAAAGTGAATAAATAAACGTTATGAAAAAATGTCAGCTGAAACGTTTGCACTTATTCAATTTTTTTTCTGATGAAGAACTGTAAGAGCTATTTGTGATGTAGGGGGAACTATAATTTGCGCACGTTTTCCATCTGATTTTTCCTGCACTCCAGAATCATTTCCACGCCTTTTAATTATTTGTAGTTTAATTATGAATAAATAAGACCAACATGTTTATATAACCTCGCTTATATATACGAAACCTCGCTTATTATGAAAACGATTACGTGGATCATATTTTAAACGTATTTACAACTATTAATGAACATTAATTTCACAGAAACCACATAATTACCCTAGATATGTATATAAACATAGTAGATTGTCACTGATTGTGCAAAAACCAACAAATGTGGGTATAACAGTGAATTATTTATAAAAAAAGTCGTTTTTGGAAAAATTTGGAAAATGTCCGGGAGGTTTCATGTAAAGTATCCCCAAATTTTAAAGAATAGTCTTCAAAATTTCAATGGTTCAACTAGAGCCAGAAGGACAGAGGTTTTTTCAATTTGGAAAAACTTCTACGCATGATTTAGGCGCTATGTTTGTTCACATACGACAGACAGATGGACGAACGGACGTTTTGCTTTCAATTGGTTTTTCGGCGTCAAGGACTCATAAAACTGGGATTCTGGCTACACCACATGTTAGGGGATTTTTTTTTAATTTAGCAACTGGAAGTATCTACTCTTTCGTTATCAGGGCCCGGCAATGATATTTTTCTGCCGAAAATCCCCGGTATTTCCCGCAGCATTACATAACTTTCTATACTACATACATCGTAGCGTATATATGTACGTATACGAGAAAGTAAAAAGTAATTATCAGCTCCAACATTCATAACAGTTACTATTCACATTCTTGACAAGATAACTTTTATCTCCTTTCCACCTTCTCTCCTCTCCTTTCCCACTCCCTACTATTTCAAATCTATTTCAATTGCGGTCACATACGAACCGCGCTTCCATCAACAGCTCTCTGTAGGAATATAACTTCTGGAATTTGTTATAGAAAAACTATTTACAGAGTAAAAACATTTTTAATGGTTCTCAAAATATATACGGTAAGTTTGCTTGTACAAAGTATAATTAGATTCCTATATTATATTTATTTATTAACTTAATTATAGGAAATGTATACAGTATTATCTGTGAAGTGTATGTAGTGGCTGCTGAATCATTGTATGTGGATCGGAAGATTTAGAAAATAATTTTTTGGTTTAAACAAGGGAAACCAACAAAGCTTTCTACCTAGCGTGAATCTGGAGACCTTGGCCCTTAATAGGACCTTTTTAGGACATAATAAATAAAAAGTAAATAATAGGAAAAAATTTAACTTTCTGACCTAAAGATCATATCTCCAGTAAATTTTAAAATGAAAATATATTTTAATATTTTAAAGTTGAAGCCAACAAAATTCTTAAAACGTATCCATGATCTAAGGCCATCTTCCATTATGTATTTACAGCTCCTGAGGATGAGGTCAAACCGAAAGTCTGCAAACATTGATGCATGAATATCCAACAAATATTTTAATAAATATGACTTTTTTATTTAATGTGATATAAGAACAAGTAGCTGTAAATAACATTGCCATTAACAAAAAATATTGCACAAGAATGTCATTGTGTTTAACCTGTCTGATCTTACTACCATACTTGAATTTACTACGAATACGATAAATTACAAAGCTTTTATCAATATCCAAATACACAAGGTATGTTTCGTCGTCATGAAGTTTACGAAAGACATTGTTTCAATGCCGCATACGTTATCATTGACAAACTTTTTATTGTTATGAGTGTGCGATTGACAACTTTTCCGCCTTTATCAGTCGCGTAGGGAGATAGCCAGATCCGTGCTGTTTCCTGAGTCTTGTTACTTGCGTGAATGCACGACTAATAAAGATAATGGCATCGTAAGATAAATTTTGCTCATTTGAATGTATAAAAGCAGAGGCGGGATTCGGGGGGGGGGACACGAGGGAGCAACTGCTCCCTGCTCCCCTCCCCCAATGTTGGGGCAGTTAAATATATATATATATATATATATATATATATATATATATATATATATATATATATATATATATATATATATATATATATAGAGAGAGAGAGAGAGAGAGAATTTGACATTTCATTTCGCGGATCTTTAAATTTATATTGTAAACGATTTCTTTCTTTCTGCATATTGAGAAGAAATTTAATTATAATTAAGCGAACAATCATTTTATTAAGCTGAGCTAATAACATTCATTGATAAATTGGTGAACTTAAGTTCAGTATTATAAATCGCGCGGGCCAATGTTCAACTTCACTGTGAAAATCCTGTATCAACAAATCATCGTTCAATTATATTTTGCTTTTAAACGATATTTACTTTGAAATTAAACTGTTTTATGCCTAAAATCATGAGTCACAACATTCGAATTACCTCTCAAAAAGAAGAGTATTTCATATTTATTATAAATATATAATAATGGTAATCAAATTTCAAAACGTAAAAAAATCTAAGCAGCTACAATGTAATAATATATTTATATGCATATATGATATTTATAAGTTATGCATCAAATACATATTGTGAGCAATACAGATTAATTAAAAGTTAATTGTTCAATACAAGCATACTGTTTTTCGTATATTTTATTAAAATTAGAATTATTCAAACAAATAGAATTTTAATTAATTTTTTTTAAAACTGTAATTTTGAATTTTTACAAAAAATATTTACTCCCCAAATCCCCCCCCCCCAATAACAGATCAGGATTCGTGCCTCTGTATATGAGTATTGTGAAAACTCAGGAATAAACATTGCAAATTGATTGAGTGATTGAAAGTCTATTTTAATTAATTAATTCGTCAATCAGCTGTAAAATGAACGACTTGAAAGAATGAACTGACAGCGTAGGTTTCATTCTAAGTGACTAATAAGTGCCCCACCTGTAGATAAGGCAGCGTTCTGTGTCCATCAGTTTCAATGCCGCATGCGTTATCATTGAGCTGAATCTTCCTCGCTGCTTCCTCCAGGACAGGGCCGATGTGGCAGAACTCACGTCCGCTAGAATCCACGTGCCTCCCAGCGGACGCCGAATGTGACAGCGCCCGCCTCGCTCTGCGGGCGCCCCAAGGCCGCAGGCGGGGAACGAGAGATCGAACGCCACGAGGTCGACGTCGTATCGATTCGCCGCGCGGCGAGGTCGCGTGACAGATGCCGAACGCCGCGGGAGTAGCCGGTTGCGTAATTGCCTGCTGCGCAGCCAACAGGCACTCAGGACTCACATGACGCGTGCAGAGGGAATTTTAAAAGGGGACAGAGAGCGTTTGTTAATTGTAGTTTATGCTATTAGTTTACAATGTTAAGCTTTATTGCATGAGTACATGTTTTGAAAACGAGCGACGTTAGGAGCGAGTTTTCAAATTTGTACGAATGCAATAAAGCAACATTATAAACGAGTTGCATACGCTATTTTTTTGTATAACAGCATTATAAATTTACAAGAGAATCAAACTTTTTCGCGAAACAACTTTCTTCTGACGTCTCGGGTGCTTGACATCCAACGCCCTCTGGAAATCAAATTCAAGATGGCATTGTTGACATCCGTGCGAGAAAACGGTGGTCGGCTGTTCCGTCTTCTACCTCCCCACGATTCTCTCGCTACTATTGGCTGAATGTGTGATGACGCCATGTCGCGTTTAATAATGGCGATGACGTCATGTAGCGTGCGATAAAATACTGGATTATGCACGATTCGGGGTATCGAAAAGGGTCGTTTATAATGATGGTATACAAAAATCTTCAGAAGGATGTTCCTCGGTGGCCTCGTTACAATATTTCAGATTGCTCGCGGTTCTTTATAATTGAATTACACTTAGGACATAGGCTACTGTTATCTAAACATTTTTTGCAAACTCTTAGAGATCTAACAAAGAAACATCCACGTCTGTCAAATTTGAAAATCAATAAAAAACTAGTGGTGCTAAAGAATGGCACAGACTTTCTCGTACCAACTTTTTGTAATTACCTAAGTGTGGGTATGGCTTTAAGATCTTGCTCCATTCTCTGGCCAGCTAACATCTATCGTCGCCCTAAGAACATTTTTTTGACATTTTTCACTTTTTTGGTTGCCTAATAGTAGAACCGAAATATTACTTCAAGAATATTAAAGAAGAGTAAAACCTCGTCTTAAATAGAATTTTTCATTGAAAAAATGAAACTGTTTTTAAGAAAATGGCGATTAAGTATTACTCAAAATCCGAAATTCGAAGCTCTTTTTCACAGAAATCTATGTAGTTTTCGAAAAACTTTATTTAAAGTCATTTGAAGCACTTCGATTCACAAATGTAATAATGTATGCAGATCGGTAGAATGTGCATATTAAGGGAGTGAGATATATTTCAAAAACTTACACTTGTGTAATTTGAAGAAATTACACTTGTGTAGATTGAAGAGAAAAATTGGAGATATTTTTGAGAAAATGGCGTTTGTGCGTTTCTGAAAATGCGGAACTTTGTGCTCATTTTAACAAAAAATTTGAGATTTCGAGAAACTTTATGACATTATTTAAATCCTTGTACTCATAATAGTGTGAAGGAATTGTCTCTAATGCTAATAATACCGACGTGAGAGACAAGTGAAAAAAATTACTTATTTGTAATTTACGAAAAAGCAAAAGAATTGAGCAATGTGGTATTATGTCATCGTAAAGGGTTCGTTTGGTACTAACATTACAAAAAAATTAAAGAAAAGCTTACGAGACCTTTATCAGAATGTCTTGTTTTTGTAATTTTTTAAAATTGCAAATATTCCAAGCACTATTGAACGAAAACTACTAAAATTTCCAAAAAAATCTACATGACCTAATTGAAAGAACTATTTATGCACAACACATTTCATTTGTAGGAAAAATCCGTCTTCAATTGTGTAGTTGTAGAAAGACGCCGGAAAAAATCAAAATTCAGAGCTAATCGTGATATTCTCAACTATGCCACCTTTATAAGGGTATTTTGCTCTTATCTTACAAAAAATGTAAAGAAAACAATTGGAGCCGTTTTTGAGAAAATTTTCAAAATATCCGGGGGGCCACATGTAAAGTACCCCCAAATTTTAAAGAATGTTTCTCAAAATTTCAAAACTTCAACTAGAGCCAGATAGACAGGGAATTCTTTAATTTGGAGAAGATCGTAATTTGGAGGAGATCAAGATTTAGGCGCTTGGAGTATTCACAGACGGACGGACGTTTTGCTTCCAATTGTTTTTTCGGCATCAAGGACCCACAAAACAGGGATTCTGACTACACCACGTGTTATATGATTTTTTTCTCTTAACTTAGCAACTGGTTTAGTGCTCTTTTTCGCCACCAGAGCCTGTCTATAATTTTTTTTCCGCCGAAAATACGCCGTTTATTCGCACAGCATTACATGACTTTCTCTATACTACGTATATTACTCCATATATACATACGTATACGAGAAAGTAAAGAAAAAGGGTCATATGCCATTCCGTCCTTTACAACCAATTATTTTACTTTCGAAACTGTTAGAACTCACGGAGACCAAGTTCATAAAATACATCCCTTTAAATATGCTAATTCGAAACTTGTTTAATTTTAATTTTTAAAATTGTGTTTTATTGACTGTATCCGAACAATGTAAACTCTCCCGTGAACTAACCCTTAACTGCACGCACTGAACTTTCAATTAACTGCACACAAGACTTAACCATTAACTCAGACATAACAGTCAGCGCTCTCTTCATCTGGAAGGCGAAACATTTCGCAGAGCGACGTTGTCTTCAGCGACGCTCAGCTGTTTTGGATCCCGACAAACACAATCGCCCACTGGCGTGCACAAAGCATATCTCGCCGATCCGCTAAGGCCAAGACCGCTAAGGCAGTAGGGTCGTGGTGATCTCGGACCGAAGGGCCGCGGTTTCGAGTCCCACCTCGGGCATGGTTGTATTTGTGTTCGTTCTTTCACCCCTTATCATCATCATCATCATCATCATCATCATATCGTTTCATCTTCACAGTTACCATTACGTTAACTCCAATAGTGGTCGCTAATGACCTAGATGTTGATGCGACCTTAACACAAAAAGCATATCTCGTCCGGGAGAGGCATACCGCGACCGGGAGAAGTGGCTCAGGGCATCAACTGATCTGTACTGCAGTGCCTGTGACCGGGGGGTACTAGGTTCGAGGCCCGACGATGCCAGGATTTTGTACACTAACTACATAACTAGGTCGGATCCAGTGGCTGTTTGGCGGAGACTTCTAGAGGTTGGCTGCTTTGATCGGTACCTTTCCATGGTTGTCGTGGCAAATGCAGGAGCAGTACCGTTACAAAAGGACATCGGACCGCGTGCGATCTGTCCTTCCTCTTCCTTGTCCTATCCTCACCCCTTACGTACACATTCTTATACTTACACGCACTACACAACCACACATGTCGGGAGACCGATCGGGTGCTTAGAGCTTCTCTCAGCTGGGCCAGTGCCCCGCTGGTGGGAGATACCTGGTTGAGAAAAATCCAGAAGGCCCATGGTAGGTCGATGCCAGATCTCCATGGTAGGTCGGTGCCAGATCTCAGCATCCAACGGGGGAAGCTGACTGCCTTCTCTCGAGCAGAAAAATGCACTTCACTTACGGGGCTAATGACCTTAGCCGTTGATGTAACTGCAATCACAAATCAATCAATCAATCAACAGCTGGTGGGAGATACCTGGTAGAGAAAAATCCAGTATACCCATGGTAGGTCGGTGCCAGATCTCCATGGTAGGTCGGTGCCAGATCTCAGCATCCAACGGGGGAAGCTGACTGCCTTCTCTCGAGCAGAAAAATGCACTTCACTTACGGGGCTAATGACCTTAGCCGTTGATGTAACTGCAATCACAAATCAATCAATCAATCAACAGCTGGTGGGAGATACCTGGTAGAGAAAAATCCAGTATACCCATGGTAGGTCGGTGCCAGATCTCCATGGTAGGTCGGTGCCAGATCTCAGCATCCAACGGGGGAAGCTGACTGCCTCCTCCCGAGCAGAAAAATGCACTTCACTTACGGGGCTAATGACCTTAGCCGTTGATGTACCCGCAATCACAAGTCAACCAATCAATCAATGTGTGTCGCGAGGCGCCTGCAGCGTGGAACGCCGGCGCATGCGTCGAGGGCTCGGTTGAGCGCATGCGCGTCGCCGCGTTGCGCTTGGACTCCCCCGCGCTCCGCGCATTGTGCACCGACCGATCGCATAGCGTGCAGCACAGGGCGCGCGTTGGCTGTTTTGAGGTCAGTGAACAGTTGCCCTTCTCATTATTACGTCCTGGATGTCACTTATTGAGTGAGTTACTTTGTGGGATCTGTTTGCTTAAAATCAACGATAGCGAGGGTTTTGGAGATTCCCTGAACAAAACAGGTTACGTATTAACTGAAAATAAAATTCAATTGTTTTTACATTTATTACCGATGATGTACAAACAAGAAAAGCGTGGTTATGCTGAGAGAGAGAGAGAGAGAGAGAGAGTGAGAGAGAGGGAGAGAGAGGGAGAGAGAGGGAGCCTCGCCACAAATAAAGACAATTTTATTATTATTATTATAGAGGGAGAGAGAGGGGGAGAGAGAGGGAGAAAGAGGGAGAAAGAGGGAGAGAGGGAGGAGGGAGGGAGGGGGAGGGAGGGAGGGAGGGAGAGGGGGGAGAGGGAGAGAAATAGAGACATGCACTTGTTTATGTAACACGAAAATGAAAAGCGACGTTTTTTTTATTACCGATCTATTGTACCGTGCGTTGCCCAGGTATTTATTTCGTAATCATCCTATCTCACCTGGTCCGTCCTGCCCCTCCCAAACCTACCATGTTTGTTCCGATCATCAGCTTTGCGAGTAAAATACATCATCATTGCTCCGTGCTGCTGTAAATATATGCATTCTTATATACTTCTGGTACACATTCAGTAACAATTTTGAGCTTAAATTACTTCGAAACAGCGCTATTATGTTAACAGGCAGACTAAAAATTGTGAAAACAATTCAATGGGTTTGTATATCATGTAAATAACGAAATGATATTAACAAAGGCAGTAATTTTGAAATCACAGACCCACTCCAATTTGATTCATATAGGTTGAAGCTATATAATCATCGGTGCACTAGAGAAGGAAAAATTTCCGGAGAATTGTGTCCCTCTTCTTAAACCCTTTGACTGACCGGTCCGACAAAAAAAATAAATAACACTATTCCGCACTTGGCAATTTTTATATCTGGTATATAATTTGAATAATTACCTGTATTTCTTAACGATTATTGCCACTCTAATTCCTGAACTGTGGTCCTGCATTCGGAAACACGCCGCCAAATCACTTTCTTACTACTTATTACTTCGCCGCCGCTTACTAACCTGAAAAAGACCTTAATTGTGAGGCGAATCTTTTAGATTTTATGTACAATAATATGTAACACGTAGTTAATAATTGAGATGTAAATTTTATAGTTTGACTGCGTAATTCGCCGTTTTATTCATAACGTAATCCTTACACAGACGTTGACGAGCTTAGAGTACCGTATTTACTGACATTTGCGAAACCTATGAAATAATTAGTACCTTAATCATTACAGTACCCAAATTGAATTTCGCAGTATGACAACGAGGAGAAGTTCCGCTATTTCATGGGCCCCGTTTTTTTCGGTTAAATCTGAATTGTTTGTTAATTGTTATTTGTTATTATAGATGGTCTAGCAGGAAATGTGCAAAGTATTATTTCAGTGTGGCATGTTTTTGACCAAACAACACGTGTTTGTGAATTACGCAACGAGGCGACCATCCAACCATGTAAAAGTTGGCACGCACAACAGTGGGCTCAATGACCCCAAGAGCACGCTGAAGTTGTTTACTTATTATCGTTAACTTTATTACTAATCACAATATTTGTGTGAATTCGGTTAGAGCAACGGATAACATTTATAATATTTCAACGTCCGTTTATCTGAGTAATAATTATTACTCGGTGAGTAATTATTATGAGCTCGTGCGGACATGCACCATTTGTAATTTTTTTCCCAAAGGATTTTTCCAGCCGTCAGCCGTTTACCTTTTACATCCCGATGGGACGCATATTCGACCATACACTACACACCAACACACTTGTAGGCTCCTGTCTCGTCTGGGGTCAGCAGAACGCGAGGCCCTCCGCGACAACACACACACAAAGTCAAGGGACAAACAGCCATGCCCAAGGCGGGACTCGAACCCGCGACCCTTCGGACCGAAGCGCTGAGTCGGTACTCGCTCTTAGCCACCTCGGCCATCCAGGTCGGCATCTTTGATTGATTTTTTCGTGTTTCAGGCGCGTCAACTGCGTTGGTAATTAGTCACGTAAGTGTAGTGCATGCTTTTTCTCTCTGGAGATGGCTGTGATCTTCCCCCGCCGAATGGCGAGATCCGTCGGCTACTGGGGTTTCCCCCTAACCAGGACTCTCCCACCAGCGGGGTACCGCCCCAGTCGGGGCAAGCTCTAAGTTCCCGACGGGTCTCCCGGAATATGTGGTAGTGTAGTGCATGTTAGTGTAAGTGTGTGTGTGTGTGTGTAAGGGGAGAGGACAGGACAGGACAAGGAAGAGGAAGGAGAGATCGCGCGCGGTCAGTGGCCCGTTTGTTAGGGTACTGCTCCGGCATTCGCCTGGTGTTGATGGAAAAACTACCGATTAGAGCAGCCGGCCGCTAGAATTCTCCTCCAGACAGCGGCTGAATTCGACCTAGCTGAAAAGCTAGTGTCGAAAATCCTGCCGCCGTCAGGACTCGAACCTAGGACCTCCCGGTCAGAGGCGCTGCAGTGACATCAGTTTATGCACTGAGCTACCGCTCCGGGTTTTTCGACTTAGAATTCTACAATACATCCCTAGAGGTGAGTAATTCCTTATTCTGCAGTGATATACATACGGGATTTTGTGTCCCTAGTTTCTTACTGAAGGAAAAAGAAAGCGTCATATTTCCTCAACTTAAATATAGAGGGGATAATGAAAGATCGAGCGCGATATATTGTAGATTTCAATATATTTTTAACATATTTACCTACAGTAAATTGATGTTTCGGCCCTCAATATTGTCTATTAGATTTGAAACATTTCTTTAAGTTCTTTAGACTTGTATGTTGTAACTGATTTGAAAGTGTTTCAACAGTTTTACTTCACTCTGGGAATAACATGTACTTTATATTGTTTTAAAATTAATATCCAGTGGAGCACCAACTAAACGAGGTTCAGCTCTTGGAGCTTAAGTCCCTTCCCCCAGACGTCAATGATACATATTAAAACACATAGCTTTTACTAATTGTCTGCCCTAACGAAACCTATTAATTATATCAATTGTTCACGTAATAATTACTATGTCAACATAAAAATACAATTTACATTCAGCATACACGAATGAATGCATAAATATCTTTAAAAGAAAGCATCAGATACATGCTCGCTCCCCCCCCCCGCCTTCTGCCCTCGCCATAGCGCGCATGCACCCCTGGAATTTTGGACAAGATCATACTTGGACTCCCCAAACTTGGTTTAGATGCGCCTCTAATTAGAAGATAAGAGCTATGAAGTTGGTCGATAGAACAGATATTCAGAGAAGACTGCAATATATTAGTCTTTTCTTGAATTGTCCATCCTCGGACCACGCGAATGCGCCACTTGTACCCACCGAGGTCCAGTCGGATTCCCCCGGGGGCAAGTGCAGGTGACCTTTCTTTTGAGGTGGGGAAAGGAGTTGATGATGATGATGATGATGATGATGAAGTGTGGATCTATATAATACTGCAATTTTTATTATTGTATTATTATGATGATGAAATTCTGCCACCAATTTTTGTTAACTGTTTGCAGAATAAATCTCTCCCTCTCTCTCTGTCTCTCTCTCTATCTATCTATCTCTATCTTATATATACACATATATATAAATGACTCTAGCAGTCGACGAGAATCCCTTCTTAGCGATCATGAGAAGCACCCGCAATGTAGCTATAGCATTCACGCCCCCCTCCCGCGATCCCATTGCGGTCTCTAACAGGACATGGTGTCGACATGGAGAAACCGAACAGCCGGAAAAGAACTCCCATCGGGATTTTTATTAGTGCAATCGAGGTCGAAATCTTGCCCGCGATAGAAAAGCACGATCTCCTCTCCAACTATTTAATTATGCGTTTTACGATAGTTCCGATCATCTACTGAAAAATTCATATTTTTATGATTTCGTCAACTTTGAAGGAGTGTTAACTTCAATGAAATTCTCATTATAGGTTCATAAGCCGTAGGTTATGAACATGAGAGAATGAAATTTTTCGCCTGTGAACGATGTCAGAAAATTGAATTTCTTCGAAAAGTTTTTTGTTTCGGTTTTCTCTGAACTGGTGTTTTATCGAAATTTTTCGCTTAAAAAATAACGACTTGGGTTTCACCAACAACCTCAGAAACCGAGAGCGTTTTTCCAATCTACCACTTGAGATAGAACCATAATCCTAGACCCACAGCTCTTTGGGAAGCATTGTTCAACAACAATGGTTCAATTTTATTTACAAGTTCATGCCCGACGACCATGGGGAAAGATCGCCATTTTCTATCCTCGCATGCACCATTTCATCCCTGACCCTCGCCTCACCATCCCCTCGCCTTCTCTTTCGCGTACGCCAACGTCGACTACTGACAATCTCCCGCAACCGTTTGCTACTCCCATTACCTTCGCTCTTGCCCTTTCCCAGTCTTCGTCCCCACGTCCCACCCCTGAGCCCTCCACTATTTCGTCAAGTGCCTACGCTCCTCGTACGTTCCCGCCTCCCACCCCTACTCTCCGCCCTTTCTTCCAGGCCCATATTCCCCACCCCTGCACCCAGCCCCTGCACCCCACCCATGCTCCTCGCCCCGACTCCCGCCCCAACCCCACGCCCCAACTCCCCGCCAAAACTCCGCGCCACAACCCCCCGACACAACCCCCGACGCAACCCCCCGTCCCAACTCCCCGCCCCAACTCTCCGCCCCAACTCTCCGCCCCAACTCTCCGCCCCAACTCTCCGCCCCAACTCTCGCCCCAGCTCTCCGCCCCAGCTCTCCGCCCCAACTCTCCACTTCAACCCCCCGCCCCAACTCCCCGCCCCAACCCTCCGCCCCAACTCTCCGCCCCAACTCTCCGCCCCAACTCTCCGCCCCAACTCTCCGCCCCAACTCTCCGCCCCAACTCTCCGCCCCAACTCTCCGCCCCAACTCTCCGCCCCAACTCTCCGCCCTTCACCTGCGTCTTGCTTATTTTTTCCTCTCCAATGCCCGAGGATATCACCCTTCCCCATCGTCGAGGTCTCCAAACGCCTGACGCTGAGGGACTACCCTCATCTGCCTCTTGCTCTCCCCTTGGGGGCCCCTGCGCTGCCCGCGTGACGCGCCGCCCGCTGCGCGACGCTGTGGCGCGGGCAGTGACCGCCCGGCAGCCGTTGGGCATGGACGTTCCCCGCGGCGCGTGTGGCCTCATCGCCGTCGCCCTCGCCTGGCTGGCGGCGCAGGACTGCGCAGGCGCGACCCGCCTGCAGCCGTGCGCATGCGCCCCGCCGCTGCTCAACTGCTCCTTGCGAGACCGAAAGGCGCTCGTCGCCGGCGACTTGTGCGATGGCCCAGTCACCCAGGTAATGTGAGAGGCCTTCGCGTTACAAACGAGCTGGGTGGTTAGTACGAGGCTTACCGGCGTGCCTGGGCCCAGGGGTTGTATTCCGATTTAAACAGAGTGGTATTTCAAAATCGCGTTCTGGACGGACAGGGGGAAATCATCAACCAATCTGCAGCTTCGTTACGTTTTAAATATTTGTTATTGGAGCTCCCAATTGGATGACAATATTCCCCCTCGCCTAGCTCGTGACTTTGATGAGCGACTATGTTGAAAACGGAGTATAGCAGACAGCTCACTCGGGGTGCCCGGGTAAGCGGTTATACTCCGAATCAAGAAGAGTGGCATTTCAAGGTCGCGAGCTGGACTGAGAGAGAACCACTATCGTTTAATCGACAGCTTCGTTACGACGTTAAAGTTTGGAATTGGAGCTTCCGATTGGATGAAAATGTCCCATTTCTCCTTCTAGCTCGTGACCTTGAAGTGCCATTATGTTTAAATCGGAGTATAGCAGACAGCTCACACGGCTTGTCCAGCCCAGCGGTTGTATTCAGATTTAAACAAAATGCTACTTCAATGTCGTGTGCTGGACGGAGAGGGGGAGTCGTCCAGTGGGAAGCTTCGGTAGACTTAAAATGTTGGTGTTGGAGCTCCCAATTGGATGACAGTGTCCCCCTCTCCTTTCAGTTCAAGACCTTGGAGTCCCGTTTTGTTTAAATCGGAGTAGTATATACTTGGGTTTTTCAAACCTGTCGTATGACAATTTATCAGCTCTTACGATGCCATCCAGCCACGGTGACGTCACTGTTCTGACGTTGAAGCTCCCGTTTGGACGAAACTGTAACAGCTGACGAACTGTCATCCGCCAGGTTACAGAAACCCAAGTATATGAGGGCAACTGGCGTGGCTCTTTTTGTCGAATCAGTCCAACAAGGATGGGGTAGACAGGGGAAGTGAGGTGTTTGGACGTGGCGGCTCTAGGCGGGTGAAAGGCAAGAGGCACGTAGGAAATTGAAACTAGTCACCGTGCTCGATCTCACCCAAATTCTTGCTTTTGAGCACCCTGTCCTAGAGATCTGTTCCCAGGTCAACCTGTTGTTCAACCGCTTAAAGCTTTGGATCCCCATGTGACGTCCAATTCCATAAAGCCAAATAATACAGCCCATTAATGGAAATGAACAAATTTGTAAGGCCATGTTGTTTGCCAATTACACATTTTGAAATTCCTAAGTTTAATCTTCTATAAATCATCCCTTTTCCTGGGGCGATGTGTGCTCAACCGTTTAGAGCTTCGTAACCTTGAGCACCCATGTGATGCCACATTTCGTAATGCCCATCAATACAGCTTATGTCGGGTGTGAGCAATGCACAAGTTTTCTAACCCAGACCATCAGGCAATATGTTTTTGAATATCAGTGTTTAATCTTGGATTTGTCATTCTTCCACCCAAGTGGGTTTTTAACCTTGGATGTCGGTTTTTAACCCCCGCTGCCAGGTGGACCTGTCGCTCAACCACTTCGAGGAGCTGCCCGCCGCGGTGGGGCCGGGCGCGCTGCAGGTCAACCTGAGCTTCAACGCCCTGAAGGCGCTGCCGCGCCCGCCGCTGCTCAACCGCGCGGTCACGGTGCTCGACGTGGCGGAGAACCGCATCCAGAACGTCACCGACGAGCTCAGCTCCCTCTCCGCACTCGAGGTGGGTCGCTGCTGCACTTCAACGCGATCTCGAACTTCATACCGGCTGAGGTGGCTCAAGGATTACACCGATGTCACTCCAGTGCCTCTGACCGGACGGTCCTAGGGTTCGAGTCCCGATGGGGATAGGGTTTTCGACACTAGCTTGTCAGTTAGATCGAATTCAGATACTAGCTGATGGAGCATTCTAGCAACCGGCTGCTCTGATCGGTAGTTTTCCGTGGTGTCACCAAGCGAAAACGAGTGCAGTACTCTAACAACGGCCCACAGATCTCGCGCGATATTTCCTTCCTCTTCCATGTCCTATCCTCGCCCCTTGCTTTCACACACGAACACTTACGTGCACTACACCACCACACATGTGTGGAACTTAGAGCTTGTCCCTGCTCGGGAAAAGCTTTCACCGCTGATGTAAGATACCTTGTGAAAGAATACCCAGTTATCTGACGTTTAGGACGGTGCCGGATCTCACCATCCAGCGGAGGAAGATTGCCACCTTCTCCCGAGGAAATATGCTCTACACTTATGGGACTAATGACCTTAGTAGTTGACCGCCCGGGCACAACAAATAATTAAACAATCAAGCTATCGAATTTTACCGTTCCTGCTTACGCTTTACCCTTCTGTTAATTTTCCACAATAAATCGATTATAATGAAAACTAGAAAGATCGTTACTACATCGGTCCTAAAGTGATAATTTGAGCAATCGTAATTTTTTAAGTTAGCGAAAAAATGTTCATAAAATGCTACATTTAAAGTTGGAAAGTACCTTCAAATAAGTTCACAAGATAGCCTGAGAATAAAATATATTGTTGTCGTTGGGGTCAAAATACATGGAACTGGGCAAAAATAATTCGTACTACATCGGCGTGCTATTTTTGAACAATGCTTTATCTGTTACATGAAATTACAAAGAGAAAGGTCCAACCTTGATTTATTGACAATCACCGGTGATACAATTTAATCAAATACATAAATGACGTTTCGGAGGACAATTGCCTCCATCTTCAGACACTGAAATAGGAAGATAAAACAAATTAGAATCGTCATCAGTACAATAGTTAGGTTAAAGACAAAAATACATAAATACATACACATTAAAAATTACATAGTCAGCTTGAACCGAATACAATTTACAACCTCCATTATCGTTGTAAAGCTGCCATCATAGTAGAATGACAGCGGACTCAAGTACACGAAGCATGATACCTCGTGGTCTACATTGGCTAGATTACAATAAAATAAGATTTAATAAATTTAATACAATCGCGTAATCAAGGATAGTTAAAATTAAAAAATTTGGAGATAATTATAAACCATGTTACAATCAGTCAATGATTAAAACAAAGTAAACACGAGAGCACAAAACAATTAAAATAAAATTACACTAAACTAAACCAAAACATGGTCATGAATGCGAGAGCGAAAGCAGAATACCAGCGAATAAAAATAATACTAATGCCACTCACCTCCAATAGGTCAACCGTTCGGTGGAAAGTTTGAGAAGGAACTGGCGGTGGAGCAAGGGATAGCAGGCAAGAAGGGGGGGAAAGGGAAGAGGGGGTTATCTTGCTATTTCAGTGTCTGAAGATGGAGGAAATTGTCCTCCGAAACGTCATTTATGTATTTGATTAAATTGTATCACAGGTAATTGTCAATAAATCAAGGTTGGACCTTTCTCTTTGTAATTGCATGTAACAATTTGTGAATGAATCTGTACCTTTTCTGTTTTAAAATGCTTTATCTGTAATTCAATTCCACTCGATTAGTAAAAATGAAAATAATATAGAGATAATCACGTTCTTGAATGAAATGTAATTGCCAAGAGACCAAAGGCGTTCAACTAGACATTTGCGATTGTAATAATGTTTGCGTTGATGTTTTTCTCGTGTAACGAATCCCATGTATATATAAAATCCCACATAAATAGAACGCAAACCAACTACGATTGTTATTATAATAATTAAATTTGTTAATTAAATCAAACAAATTTAATTATTAAAATACATTTGTTACTCAGTAACATAGTCACAACTTGGGTTTCTTTACATGCGGCTTCACTTTGCGGTACAAGTTTCTGAGCCCAATTGCATCCAAAAAATGGTGACAGTGTCGTGACAATTATATATATATATATATATATATATATATATATATATATATATATATATATATAGTTATTATTCGTTGATTTTTTCGAGAATTATCTATTTCAATAAAGAATGTGCTAATGTTGTGAATACGTACCTAGAAGAAGTAAAAATATTTGCTTAATCAGAGTTGAGAAGAAATAAAAGAGGTCATCTTCGTCAACATATTAATATATATATATATATATATATATATATATATATATATATATTAATATGTTGACGAAGATGAACTCTTTTATTTCTTCTCATAAGAACATCAACAACACCACATCAGAATTCCCACAATTAATCAGAGTTTCTAAAATTTTGCATTGCTGAACCCCCTTTGCGAACTTAGTTTTCAACAGATCCCATTTTAAGCACAAATACCACTGAAATTCTTACAACCGATACTAAATAAGATGATAAAATGAAACTCTGGAATCCTTCTAGAGTAGCAGATCACTCACTCAGAGTTTTGTTGGGGTACCCAGGTAAGCAAAAACCGTCACAAACGATATTTTGTTTCACAGAATGTCAATAATTCTACTTACGTACGTATCATAATATACAGAAATATCAGATCATAATATACAGAAAGATGATACCATATCAATGACATTAATTGAAATGAAAGAATGCCAAATCCCCCAGTGGACCTTGTTTTTCAGCGTATGAACTATAAGAAGGCCACATATTTCACCTCACAACTTAATCTCAGCTAGAATCGCCTGCTGTCTCCTTGACCCGCTGTCGTTATGATGCCAGCCACACGCTGTGTAGCAAGGATCCTGTTATCGTATGACCCAGTGGAACTAACCGCCTGGGTCAAACAAATTCGAGAAATATTAAATGTGTTGTAGTTGTTTGATGTGGCAGATCCCATTACGAAGGTTGAAAAAAAAGAAGAAAAGAAAAACAAAAACGAATATGATTCAAAGACAGTAATGACATACCCATACACAAAATAGGTCGGTGCAAACTCTGTCTGATGTATGTATATTTGTAAATAGAATGTCTTTTGAGTAATATTTTTATTTCAATTCTAGTTCTCAGCAGCTTTTTGTCACTAAAACATATATTGCTCTTGACAATGCTTTTCAGTGGAAAATGAATGGCTTTTACGAATCCTACAAATCTTCTATATATATAAAAGAAAGTCGTGTTAGTTACACTATTTATAACTCAAGAACGGCTGTACCGATTTGGCTGAAAATTGGTGAGCAGGAAGCTTAGAGCCAGGAGACGGACATAGGATACTGTTTATCCCGTTCGTCAACGTTCCTGTGTGAGAACGCACGTTTTTGCACGTTTTCGCGTGATTTCGCATGTTAGCGGTCATTGTTGCCTGTTGTTACCCATTGTTGTAACGCCGCACTAATAACAGAAGTCGATAATGATAGCCGCCTTTCGTTCGCCGTTATATCTATATATAGTCGTGTTAGTTACACCAATTTATAACTCAAGAACGGCTGTACCGATTTGGTGAGCAGGAAGCTTAGAGCTAGGAGACGGACATAGGATACAGTTTATCCCGTTCGACTGCGTTCCTGTGTGAGAACGCACGTTTTTGCACGTACGCAGTGCAACAAGGATAGTACAGTTTCTCACAGTGAGTGCGACGCGAGAAAAAGATGGGACCGGCTGTTAAGGCGGAACAGAGTTCGCCGGGTCAGCTAGTATTTTCATAAAAGGACTAAATAATTGTCAAGAGTTCCATTGCATTTGTATTGAGTAAAAATTGTATTACGGTGTGTGTTTGTGTGATGATTGCATAGTTGTGTGATGCGGACACAAAAAAGCTTACGTAATTTCATGTCCCTACATTCTTCAATCACTAGCTTGGAATGTAATTTGTATTTTTGGATCAATTCATTTGGACTTAAAAGGTATTCATATGAATTCAGACGCATCAACAAAACACACACCGCCATGAGCAGTGTCATAAAATAACTAGCGGATCCACAGCAAATACTTCAATTAAGATTACAAAAATTAAAAATGTTCTTGAGATTTCATATTACGTATTCCCTAAACTCAAAATATCCGTTTCAAATTCGCAGGATCTAGGGTTTGGTTACGTAGTTGGGGGAATACAAATTTTAAAGAAAATCGTCTGAAAGACAGCCTTTTTGCTGTAATTCAATTTTTAGGAACCAAGGATCCACTAAGTGCGGATTCTGATTACATAAGGATGAAAATTTCTTCATATATGATAGAAATTTATACATTTTTTCGATAACAGGGCCCCACAGTACGAGTTTTTCTGACGAAAAATCGCAACTATCCGCTGCACCATTACAGTACATTAACTTTACTACTAAGCACCTACTGTGAGAGAAAGTCAAAGTGCAGCATAAAATAAATAAGAATATAAGATAAGAAATAATACATAAGAAATACCAAAAACGAAACTTCAAAACTGTCTTCTAGCGAATCTATTGCGAGTTAAAGGTTAATGTTTTTCATGCACATGGATGCACACTAAATATCTTTATCACTGACATTACATCACAACAGTCATTTTTAGTTTATCGTATGTGTACGCATATACAGAGTAATAGATTAGAAAGTTATGTAATTCTGTTGAAAATTGATCCGTGATATTTAGGAAAATATACCGGGAGCGGTAGCTCAGTGAATCAACTGATGTCACTGCAGCGCCTCTGACCGGGAGGTCCTAGGTTCGAGTCCTGACGGCGGAAGGATTTTCGAAACTAGCTTTTCAGCTAGGTCGAATTCAGTCGCTGTCTGGAGGAGAATTCTAGCGGCCGCCTGCTCTGATCAACACCAGGCGAATGCCGGAGCAGTACCTTACCAAACGGGCCACGGACCGCGCGCGATCTGTCCTTCCTCTTCCTTGTCCTATCCTCTCCTCTTACACACACACTAACATGCTCTACACTACCACATATTCCGGGAGACCGGTCGGGAGCTTAGAGCTGTAAATGTTTCGTTAGATAATTTGTGGACCTCAATGACCTGAACAATTGAAGCGTCCCTATGTATCAATTACAGAAATAATATTTTATAAGAAAGTGAGAAGATATATGTTTGTATGACTCAAAAGCTTTTGGTACCACTAAAGTGATTGCTTCCAAAGTTGGCAGGAACACGTTTGAGCGGCCAAGAATCAAAAATACAGTAGTTGCAGTTCAAATTATTGTTCCAAAAAGTGTATTTTTACAATATTTAATGAAAAGCACTCTCAAAGGCTCCTGGGTAGCGCCGTGAGGTGGGGTGGCGATGCTGGATGGCACGGAAATGGACAGGCCACGTCCGCATGGGTTGGACAGAGCGGGTGGAAATGAAAGGGGAAGGCTGAGCGAGTGGCAGACAAGACGAGAGCGGGCAGAGCAAGTGGCAGACGGAGCACAAGGCGAGAGAGGAGCAACAGAAGAGGGAGGAGCGACAAGAGGAGGAGGAGGGCAAGAGGAGGAGGAGCGACAAGAGAGGAACTAGCGGTAGGAGAGGGAGGGGCGGCTGGAGAGGGGGAGTGGCAGGGGAGGGGCGGCAGGAGAGGGATGAACGGCAAGAGAAGATGGGGCGGCAGGAGAGGGGGAAAGGCTGGGGAGTGGCGGCAGGAGAGGAATGTGCGACAGGGGAGGGAGGAGTGGCAGGAGAGAGGGGGGCGACAGGAAGTGAGGGAATGGCAGTAGAGGGGCGTCAGGAGAGGGATGAGCGGTACGAGAGTGATGAGTGGCAAGAGAGGGAGGAACGGCTGGAGAGGGGGAGTGGCAGGGGAGGGGCGGCCGGAGAGGGATGAACGGCAAGAGAGGATGGGGCGGCAGGAGAGGGGGAAAGGCTGGGGAGTGGCGGCAGGAGAAGAATGAGCGGTAGGGGAGGGAGGAGTGCCAGGAGAGAGAGGGGCGGCTGGAGAGGGGAAGTGGCAGGAGAGAGTGGGGCGGCCGGAGAAGGAGTGGTGCAGGGGAGGGAGGGGTGGCAGGAGAGGGAGCGGCGACAAGAGAGGGAGGATGTGCGGGATAGCAAGGGGCAGTCGGAACAGAATGAGCGGAAGGAGCGAAAGGAAAGGTGGGAGTGGCCGGAGCAGCAGGAAAATTTGGAGCAAAAAACGGGCCGAGCGGAGGGAGTGGATTTCACGGAAACAGGACGGAAACTGCGGAAGAAGGGCGGTGCATGATGAGGAACAGATAAAACTGAAGGGGCTGGATGGGCGTGGCAGGACGTACGAGCAGGCCGGCCATATAGTTGGCTTGAGGGAGACAGACATGCCGGGTGGGAGAAGGTGCGTAATAATGAATGGTATTAATTAAATGCCCGCTTAACGCCAGGAAATCATCCGCTCAAAAGTAAATTGAATTCTCTTCTTTTTACAGGTGTTAAACCTCAGTCGGAACCGAGTCATCAACCTAGTGTTACCATCACCGTGCGCACTGCGTCATCTGAACCTGCTTCTCACCTTGATCACAAACTTGGGCAGCCTGCGAGAATGCGAGCGCCTGGAGTGGTTAGACGCAGGTGGCAACAACCTCGACCCTTTGCCTGGTGACGCGTTTGCGGGACTCTCGCAGTTGCGGTATCTGGGCCTCATGTTTGTCTCCATGGAAGAGGTGCCGCAGGGTCTGTTCTCGGGGCTGGCACTGCTTGAGGAGCTGAAACTCGACATCAACCGTTTAAAAGTACTTCCCGTCGCTGAGTTCGCACATTTAACGCGTCTACGTGTCCTCACCGTGCGGCAAAACCCGCTATCGTCGCTGCCATCAGAAACTTTTGAAAGTCTTCCAGCGTTGGAATTTTTGGATTTGTCGGGTTGTCAGTTGAAATCGCTCCCGCCCGCGGCGTTCCAACGTGTCCCTGGGCTCAGAAATCTGTTATTGGCTGATAACGGGTTCACCGAGTTGCCAGCCGATGGGTTTGCTGGCTTAAGCAATCTTACCGAACTGAATCTCATGGCCAATAAGTTAACATCTGTGCCGGAAGGATTGTTGGCTGGGTTGTCAAAATTAGAACAGCTGATAATGTTACGTTGTGAGGTACAAACACTGCCTTGGGATGATTTGGCGAGGTTGACTAAAATTAAAAAACTTAATTTGTCCTTCAACAATCTAACTTCGTTGCCGCCTAGAACTTTCTCTTCAATGACAAATCTCGAGTCTTTAGATATTGGTTACAACCCGATTTCGTCTTTAAGTATTGATACATTTACGGGTCTCGCAAATCTAAAACAGCTCTCAATGATCCAAATGCAGTTATCATCTCTCTCTTCTGGTTTGTTTTCGGATTTGCAAAATCTAACATATCTACATTTATTCGCAAACGAATTGTCTTCCGTGCAGCGAGCATCGTTCTCGGGGTTGGTTAGCTTAAAAACTCTATTTTTGCACGGAACCAGGTCGATGAACTCACTGCCGGACGAACTATTCGCAGAAATGCCTAACCTCGACGCTTTGTTCCTTGATAGAAACAATATCACACAAGTATCTCCAAGAACATTTGCTGGACTCGATCATTTGGAAATTCTCATTCTCAGTGACAACCATCTTACGACCCTTCCTTCGGAAGTGTTCTCATCTATAACCACGTTGAAAAATATCAATCTGAACGAAAACTTATTTGAGACGCTTCCTAATGATATATTTGCAAACCTGATGTCTTTAGAGACAATTTCTGTTTCAAACAACCAATTGAGTGAAATTCCTCGGTTTCAAGGTTTAGAGAATCTTAAAGCTCTGTTTCTGGAACACAACAATCTTAGCTTTCTGCCAGAAGACTCTTTTGCAGGTAAGTAAACAACGTAGGTTATGAAACTCTTCAGTATGTCAAGTATAGTAGCTGCTGTTGAACTACCTCAATAATGATACTGAAAGCGAACTCATTCGCAGTCTCTTGGACACATTGTTTGATGTTGAATTATCCATTTTAATTCTGATTTTTTTAGTTGCCCAACAAAATTTTGACTCAAAATTAATAAAGTAATGTATCAAAAAATATATTTATTAGTTTCGTTTTGTATTTATTTTTTATAATATTATGCACCATAGTCTTCTTGAATTATAGTTGCAAGAAAATTTACCAGAAGCTACGGGTAGAGCTTTCTGGAGAAGAAATCGTTTCTAACCGTTCGCAAGGGCGAATATCATTATTTCCTTATTTTTTAGGGAACTTGATTCTCGCCGAAATTTTCCTAACAATTGAACTGGTGATACTATAACATGGCACAAACTCTGGTATTTGTGGCACTTAGTAAATCAGTTTCGAATTTCAACGTCAAGATAAATTTGTTGCTTCGGGAACCGGTAGCAATCTGAGGCAACAGAGCAGCTGTTGAGGGTACATATGGTGCTAAGTACTGGCATTCGTACTGTGAAAGTTATTACTTCTATGGTCGATCGGCAAGCACTAGCTAACTACTTCACTTGCTCCAATTACCTCACTTTTGAGCTAATTTCCGAAGAAAACTTAAAAATTATGAGTTTTTGAGAAACTTCATTCAAAATAATTCAGATCATTTGAACTCACAAATGAAAAAAATTCCATAATGTAAATATTAATGACGTGGAGGAGATTTTAAAAATACATTAGTGTTATATTTAAAGAATCAAAAGAATATATAAAAATGGCTTTTATGTCATATTAATAAGTGCATATTACACTTAGCACTATCCTTTCAAAACGTTTAAAAATAAAAAGTTTGAACCATTCTTTAGACAATGTAGTTTTTTTAAAAAATGCCGTATTTCACACAAAATTACACAAAAACTATTCATTTTGAAAACAGTTATATATGACTTCATTTAAAGAGGTAGTTTTGAAGAACGGAGTTCATTCAGAAGAAAATTCTCCATCTTCAATATTGTAGTATGAAGACGCCGAAAGATGTTAAACTTGTAATTTTGGATAATTCAGATAAATCGACAAAACAGAACTTGCGCCATTTTATTGCGTACTTTGCTTTATCCGAAAAAAAAAATCGAGATGCTTTGGGGAAAAATTTAAAATATAATTTAGGATTCATGTACAGTTAAATTTAAATTTCAGTTTCAAATGCAGGAGATAGTGACATCAGTCAGATCGATCAGAAAATATAGCGCAGGTAATTTACTACAAACAGGAACAAAAATTATGTAATTTTTCGGTTTTGAGTACCTACAATACAAATTTCACCGACAAATCGAGGTTTTATACAGCATTACATAACTTTCTCTATATTACGCATGTTCTACAGTGGATATGTTGTATTGCAGTTTACAAAATATTTCTTGTTAAATATATTGCATCCACTTTTCTATTTTTACTTTCTCGCTACCGAGCAAGTTATGTAATGCAGGGCGAAAAAACGATAATTTTTCGGCAGAAAACCTCGTGTTACGGGGTCCTGGTAGCGAAAAAGTAGATAAATCCAGTTGCTAAATTTAGAAACAAATCCTCTGCCGCAGTTTTTCTGCATTTTAAATATGAAGAGAAAATCAAGGAAACCCCATTGCCAAAATAATAAAAAAATCTAACAATTACTTCCTTCTGTCTCCAGGATTGTCTAACTTGAAGGTCCTCGACCTGTCAGACAACCGCTTGTCCACGCTACCGTCCAGCGTCTTCACGTCCCTCAGAGCTTTGGAGCGCATCCAGATGGAAGGAAACCGGCTAACACAACTGCCAGAATACAGCGCCACTAATTGGCCTTATCTGAGTTACGTCAATTTTCAAAGAAACAATATAACTGAGGTACGATTGCGTTCTCCCTTCTGCGCACTTTTAATATGATACGGGGTTTCCCGCCCGGCTCGCCATGACGTGTTTAGAATAATTGATTTGACTCGGAAGGGAACGGAATATTTGTCAGCGCGTTCTCTCCTCTGCGCACTTTTAATATGATACGGGGTTTCCAGCCCGGCTCGCCATGACGTGTTTAGAATAATTGATTTCACTCGGAACGGCTCGGAATTTTTGTCAGCGCTGGTAGTGTGCATCACAGTACACGTCAGATATTGTGCCTTTTTTACCCCCAAAATTCAAGAATAATCCCAAAGAATTGTAGAAAATCGAGGGCTATGGGGTACGGTATCGACCCCCTGGGGATGTCGATGAAATTTTTGAGAAGTGTGAGTGTTCATCAAGGGGTCAAGTCAATAGCATAATATTAACAGGTGATTGATACAGGTAAGTCAAAAGCCCATTGATTACAAAAATATTTTATGAACTTTGTTAATTATTTTCAGATCTAAAGCAGCTAAAACATAATAGTAAATTACAAAACCGCTCTTCTTACATATTTGTCATTCGCCCTTAGAGTCCCTTCCAATGGCGCCACTCAGCAGCGCTGAGTGACGCGAATACTAGGACCGGGAGCGCTAGCTCAGTACAATTTCTGATGTCACTGCAGCGCCTCTGACCGGGAGGTCCTAGGTTCGAGTCCTGACGGCGGCAGGATTTTCGACACTAGCTCTTCAGCTAGGTCGAATTCAGTCGCTGTCTTGAGGAGAATTCTAGCGGCCGTCTGCTCTGATCGGTAGTTTTCCGTGGTTTCTCCGATCAACACCAGGCGAATGTCGGAACCGTACCCTGCCCTGGGCCGCGGACCGCGCGCGATCATTCCTTCCTCTTCCTCGCCCTACCCTTACTTAATACACGCACTTACTCTCACAAGCACTATACTACCACACTTGCTGGCAGACCGGTCGGGAGCTTAGAGCTTGTCTTGGTTGGAACGGTGCCCCGCTGGTGGGAGAGTTCTGGTTAGAAGGAAACCCCACTAGCCGACGGTAGGTCGGCACCGGATCTCGCCATCGAGCGGGGGAAGATCACCGCCATCTCCCAAGAGAAAAAAAACATGCACTACACTAACTAGAGTAATGACCAAAGCAGTAGACGCGCTCAGAATCACGAAATCAGACAAACGCACCGATCTGCCCCGCTTCTTTGGTGAATCAGTCCGATGAGACGGGAGGGGAGGGGATGTGCAGAGTGCGTGGTGCTGCTGTTGAGGCCGCTCTGCGTGTGCGCAGCTGAGCGAGGCGTGCGCGCGCTCGTGGCTGGCGGGCGGCGAGCGGCTGGTGGAGCTGCGCGACAACCCGCTGCGCGCGCCGTCGTCGCTGCGCTGGGCGCTGGAGGAGGGCGCGGGCGTCGCCGCGGCCGTGGTCGCGCTGCAGCCCTGCTGCGGCTACCTCAGGAACGACTCGGCCGCCGTCGGCTTCTGCTTCCACGACGTGAGTCTCGCTCGCGAGGGACGCGAAATCAAGATGCTTGGGGAGTTTGTATTGCTCGTGAATTTCTTTGAAAGATTATGAATCAACCACAACAAAAACAGTTTTAATATTTATATTAAATTAATATTAATATAAATTAAAATAATATTAATATTTAATATTAATATTTATAAATAATTAATTATAATTAATACTTATAATTATTAATAATTATAATAATTAATAATTGTATTAATATTAATGATATTAATTGATATTTATTTATTTTTTTGACGTCAAAAACCGTTAAAACTGCGTATAACGTGCTATGGGGAGAAGTGAATTCTGTGCACATTTTCAAAATTCTGTGATCCCTACAATAAACTACATAAATTTTGAAAATTAAAAAAAAAGCTCTCATGTAATAAAGTCTTTTTTCAAGGATAAATAAGCAATACATTTTGGGCCCTTATCCACCTCCTTCATCAAGGAATAATACTTCATACCGCAACAACATGGAAATGAATATTTGAATAACTGTATTTCCCACTGAATTCTAGAAGACGTGCACAGATAATGAAGTTACACTTCTGTCCAGAAGCAAAACAAGGGGCCATCTCAGCATTTGCTCAATGGATCAAGGAAACTGGACGAAAAACCTGATCGAGATGGGGGTCATTGACCCGTAGGCTGCAGTATAATACTTGTTACAGGTTGTTTATACACATTTATACAGTCGAAATGATAAATAATGCATTAAGTATCACAGTTAAAATTAATGTTACTTTTCTTTTGATGCTCAGTATCGTCTCTAATTGTATAGAAACTGTTATGCAGCAGAAACGATTTCACTTTGGATTTAAACTTTTCTATCGAATTTAATCGTTTAATGTCATCTGGCATTAAACGATTGTTTAAACAAAAAAAGTGTTGTAAAATAATGTACATGTATTGTATGTGTATTTTTTGTAATGAACTGTTGATACTGTCACCTGATGAATATGATTTCTACGTCGCGTGTTCTAGTAATAGGCTTCGGCATTTTCTGAAAATATATTCTCGCCCTTAAGCAAGTCGTTTTTGAGAAAAACCACTGATTCGTAAATCAACAGACAAGGTAATGGTAAAATTCCTAGATCCTATTAAATTAATATTTATTAAAACATCCCTAAGTCAACTTTCGGGACTTTTAGGGGTTACCCAAGCAACGTGGATCACGCAAAATCACAACAGGTAAGCAATGTACTCGAAACAGCTATGAGGCCACCATCTTATGGAATAAATAATGAGGCCACTTTCATTCCATAAGATAGCGGTCTCGTAGCTGTTGCCAGCACATTGCCTACCTGTTGTGATTTAGTGTGATCCACGTTGATTGGGTAAACCCATCAACGCACGGGTAGAATTATCAACTCACAACAAAAGTGACTCATCTCAATAATTTTCGAAAATCTGAAATAAAGAAATATATTTACTTCGGAACATATAGACGACAATGTATGCTGGCTTCAGTGTAATGCATGGGTCCGCCGCAGCGCGGTGCTAGTGTGGCGATAGGCGGTTAAGTTTACTCGTGGCATATGTCTAGCTTTATTAATGTTAATTTCCGAAACAATAGCGAGTGTAAAGTGAATTTTTGGTCAGCATAAAGTAAGGCTTGTGTACTTTTTCAACTGAAATATTGTTCAAGGAAAATTGAAGCATTTAATTACCATTAAATGGCAAGCAAAACCTAAAGCAGCATCACCAAGCTAAAAGTAAAAGTAGATTTTGTTATGATTCTCCTTCTTACAATGAACCAATCTACTACCAATCTAACCCTTCGGAATTTCAATTTTAATATCCTCCTAAATTTCCAACGTAATCTGGAGACGGATCAAATCAATCACAACAAACTCGTAATAATATACTAGGATCAATTGTCCGAATTGATCAGATCAAAGCGATCGTCACGTCTATAGCCTGTAGAATATTTTTACTGATAAAAATGTTGCATGTTCCATGTCGCTCGCCCCGCGCTCGCCCCGCGCGGGGTTATTTTCCTCTTATTTTTAAGTCATTTTGTAGGCAATTTTCAAAGAATTGGTAAGTCATCAGAATCCGAGCCCTGATCATACCTTCTTGTAACACAGTCCCCACAAACCTTCCCAATGGGGTTGGTATCGACCCCCTGGAGGTCGATGAAAGTTTTGAATGGAGTCCATGGTGATTAAGAGGTCGAATGGGGATCTATAGTTGAAGTGGCGATTGAAAGGTTTATTCAAGAACCCATTGATTACAAAATATTATTGAGCTTTGTTATTAATTATTTTCTGACACAAAGAAAAAAAATTATCAATTAAAATTTTACTGTTCTTTCGTATCCATCGTTCATCTTAGGATCAGGGGAGTAATACCAAAGCTGATGCAATCGGTCCACAACATTAGTCCCCCGATATCAAGGACCCTTCATAAGAACAGATATCGGCAAGGAATAAAATAAATCGCACGTGCTTATTTTCTCCATTGCAACAGACATATTCTTATTTCATGTTAGATTTCATACTCTTTATTTCGCAGGTTGTGCAGTTAGGTCCTTTTCATCTATCTGCACCAGGGCATCTAAGAACCTAAATACGCAACTGCTACGAATGTTTAGAAAACGTAACAAATTATAACTATGTATTCACAACGATACTCTATCTCGAAAGAAAGTACTCCCTGCAATGCCCACTAGAAAAATGTTATGGTGAGTTAAGAAACGCTCAATATTTTGTAACAATTGCACAACATCGAAGATTTGAAATTAAACTTTTCACAGGCGGAAGAGAATTTCATAATTGAAAATCTTGGTACATACCAAATTTTGATGCACTAAATTATCTTCAAGACATTTACTGCGTGAAATTCTTTGTGCTATGCATTTTGTCCTAATATCTAGTACTATCTATATTATAGAGAAATAATGTAATTATCTATGCTAAGTATATTATAGAGAATATAAGGAGGGCGACGGAATAAAAAATTCTTTACAATGGGGGTCGATGAAAGAAAAAGATTAGGAATTACTGTTCTAAAATCTTATGTGTTCTAGAATCCGTTCTTTGTTTTCAGCTTCTTATCTGGTACAGTGGCAATCGACGGCCTCGGTACACTAATTTTAATTTTGGAAATTGATTAAAAAATGCACGGGATACTAATGCCCTCTCGCGATCCGCCCCGGGTCTGCATTTCAATTATGGGAACGAAAGTTTTACTGGCACGATGACTAGTCATAAATTACGCCCCAGTGCTTGTCTTTAGAGTTTTGCTGGGAGTGGTGGAAAGTCTGCTTCTGATAAAGCTATGTAATTATTATTATCCTTATAAAACGAGCTGAAATCCAATAAGAGTATACGATAGGACAAATATACGTACACGTTTACGTACTGAGAAAAAAAGTTAAAATCGCTTTTTGGGTTAGTTTCATAACGATTACCTTTTATTGTGAGAAAACTTATTTTGTGAGTTTGTAAAGCAGAAATGATTATTATTTCACTAATATTTGTGTTTGTGCATTTCTGTTTCAGTGCTCAGGTGACTGGAGAGATGCAGCAAGACAGGGCTGAAGCGGTCTAAATGGACAAAATGCTGCCTCTCTTTGCTCTTCTAAAAACTAACCCGGTCACAAGATTTCAGAAATTATCAAATGAACTGCCGTACATGCCAAAAATACTTTAGAATTAATAAATTAAATTGGATACGACCATCATTTTATTTAAGATCTATTATTTAAGTTTGTTTTAGAAAGTATGTTTCTTACCTTCAGTGACAATTTATTTATTTATTTTTTGGTAACTCGCAGATTGTATTTTCTGTGAACATTTTTAAGCAACATTTTATAATTTAACATATAGTATTTTATTTATTTTCTCAAGACGAAACACTACGTTGTGCAAATCAAAGATACGACACAATTTGGAGTCAATTAAAATTTGAAGTGCAATCTAATGCAGCAAACAGTTGAGAAACTCCCCTCCCCCCAAAAAATGACTGATAAAGAAGTCAAATAAGCGAAAATAAAACGCTTCAAATGTATTTTACAAAGTAATAATTCTCATAAATTCATTATAAGAGAGTAGAGTTTCTGTGATAATACACATTCTTTCAGATTTCCCCTTCTGACCTTATAAAGAATCTTGCCATAAAAAACTGAACATTCTGATTGCCATTGGAGAAGGGTTCCCTTATTATGCTGGAGCGAAATCCCAATAACATTGGCACTGACACGATTGTCACCAGGAGCGATCATTTTTACAAATTTATTCCGTGTATTCTTAGAAATATTACTAATATAAAATTTCGCCAATCAATTGAGGCGTCTGGTTTCAAAACGAGTGGTTTCATTATTTACCAACATCAAATTTTTTGCATGTATTGCAAAGTTTTGGGATTCTTTCATAATCACACGAGGGGATAAAGTTCAAATCTGGCTAATTACCACCAAAAAATTGATCTACGGCGTGATGTTCATTTTTCCAATAAAATTTCGACAATAAGATAGCATGGTTTTGACACCAAATGTCTCAATTGGACATTTTAAATTTAGCTGAAAATGGTTCGTGTATTGATTTGAATTCTGATTTCTGAATCTGTTTATGTTCTGAATTGATTTCTTGATTTTTTTATATGTACTATTCTATGTATTGTTTTGAAGCTGTGTTTACATTTTTATCTGGTGTCTCACATGTTATATTTATTTTTTATATATTCACCTGTACTTGGGAAACGTTTAACAGGTGTTATCCTTGAATTTATGCGTGCTCATGAAACATCTCTAGGCGACGCGGAATTAGAGAATGCAAATGAAGAATGGCAATGATATTCCTGGTCTGTAATTTGAAAGTACGTGGATGAACTTTAGTGACATTGTCTCTTTTAATTTCGTGCGTTTGTGAAAAGTTTGTTTCTAAGGTTTAAAATATCATAAAGAACAGAATATCATAAAGAAAAAAAGAGTAAGAGTCATATGTCATAAATGCTTGTAATTGCTTAAAGTGGGTATTATCTATAACTCAATTACAATTCATTTTCTGCACTTAATTTATAGAATTTATTTTTAATACATTTTTCGAAACAAATTTAAGCATAAAATGCGTTGAAAATGATGAGTTGCCCGACGTTGTTATTTTTCAGTCGCAGAATCAGGAATTCGGAGCTCCGTCAACAATCTGGACTTGCGATGCAAAGCGTCAACCACTCAAGAAAAGTTTTATACGTTATACTAGGGTTTTTGTATCGTGGCTGATGACAGCTGATCAGCTGTTACGGTTTCGAGCAATCGAAAGCTTAAACGTCACCACAGTGACGCCACCGTGACCTTTTAGCTCTCAATTGGATGACACCGCAACAGCTGATGAAGTGTCATCGGCCAGGTTAGAAAAACCCAGGTATAGAAGCGTCACTTCGCCTGTTCGGTTGTTGTTCTCCGTACTTTCGCGGTAATTAGTCGATTCCTTCACATGGGGCATGAAAGGGATTCGACTTAATTTATTCTTCGGTTTATGACACTTGATTCGTACATCCGGGGACCTCGACCTTCAACCCAAACGATGCCCTCCTTATTAACCCCCTTGTTACCAGCAGCACTCCCTCCCCCTTCCCCTCTCCCCCTTCTTCCAGGCCGTTGCTTTCGCCACTGCACGGGGGTAGCGCTGTTGGCCACAAGGCAGGGCTGCGCTTAGAAACTTCAAGCCTTCGCAGAAGGTCGCAAGGGCGATACCTCACTCTCAATGACGACGTTTTCTGACCGCGATGCAGCGATCAGGTGATTTACGCAGGTGAGAAACTTCGATCAATATGTATTCTGTTGAGATGCAGACAAATAGAGTTATCATTCTGGATCCTGCATTTTTACACTATTTTTGGTCAAGTGCGATGAGAGAAAAGAGGATAAAGTTTTGGGGTTTTAAGTGGAATACTTTATTTCTCCCAGTGGCGAGCACGGTTTGTCAAATTATGTCAGTTGTGGTTGAATTAGCCTGGATTTAACGAGATGTATTCTGTAATATGGAATCATTCATAGAAGAGATTGTGGTCCAAAATGATTTACACAATTCTTAAATAGTGAGAATTTTTGTTACGTCAATGAAAGAGTACCTTATACTACTTTGCATCTTTGCTTCACGATTTTTAAATCGTTTCGAATTATTTTTTTCGGTAATAAAATGCATGAATTCAGTCAATGGTTAAGCCGCATAATGACGTTCTAAATGCTGCTATGGATTCACAGAAGTTCTGCCCTTTAATGACTACCTGAAAACCTTTTCCAATAGAGTTCTCTTTCAATTAAGCCAATGTTGAAGTCAAAATTATTTAATACTTATTTATGAAATATTGATAGACAAATAGTGCAGAAGTCTATATAAACTTTGCAAGATGACAAAACTGACAAAGAAATTAACTCCACACATAAAATACATAAAATTTGCACACACTTATTGATGTACAGAATCCCCACCCCCAACCTTTTACTGTATACTTGAAGTATTTATCTCTAACGTTAACACTAAACATCGTATTTATCAAGCAATTTTAATGATAGAATACCCTTTGTTTTACAAAAATTTTATATATTTTTAAATTCTTTTTGTAAACTTTAACATTTTCAATTCTATATACATTCCTCCATATCCCTACATAGAAAAGACCTGTATGGGGTTGTAACTGAGCGAAAACGTTTGCGGTTGAGAGTTCAGCGTTTGGTTCTGTTGGATAGGCTTCTCATAATACGTTTCCCATTTGAACCGTAATAGCTTTCATTATAGTTAACTCCTTAATAATATCACTATCACGCAGCGAAAAGCAGTAGAAAACACCACAGTAGAAGGAAAACGGCAACCGAAAATGAAGATGGTAAGCCTCCCGGAATCCAGGATCACTATCTTTGGAGTTTAAGAAATTCATTCATATTAATATTCATCATCATCATCATCATCATCATCATCATCATCTCCCTTTACGGATTAGGCACATTGCCTGTTCCAGCCTCTTTCCATCTCATTCTTGGCCTTCCAAGGTTTCTCTTTCCTCTAGGCTTGTAATTCAGAGCTTGCACTAGAAGTCTGTCTTGCGGCATATTTCCAATATGTGTCACTCATTGCTGTCTGTACTTCTTAATTTTTTCATGTACTGTTTCTTTCCGTCCTAGTTCTTCTCTTATTTTTTTTCACTTTTTATTTGATCTCTTAATGTACAGCCCTTTACTCGTCTCAAAAATTGCATTTTTGCTGATTCAATCCTCCTAAAATCTTCTTGTTTTTGAACCCAAGCTTCACATCCATACAGTAAAATTGGGAGGGCCATAATATTCATATTAATACTTAATAAAGAAATTCAATTCCGGAGTTGAAGGTACTAATCGCGCACTTTTTCTTGATTCTCCACAGCGGGGGGTGCGGAGAGAGGCGGGTTCTGACTACGTCACGGCAGTGCAGGGCTGTCAACTTCATTGACAGAAAACTCGACGTAATAACTCGTTTTGGGCTAGATAGCTATGAGCAACAACGGAAGATTTTTTATATACTGATGACATAATTAATAGTTATAGAAATAATTGAATAACAAGAAGGAACACGGCACGCATAGGTCGATAGAAAGAGAGGCCGTAATCTAGGAAGTCTGCTTTGGAAAGGAAGGAGGTGAGCAGCACTGCAAACTGAGCCGTGACGTTCCGAGTGGGGCTCATATTTTCTACCGGGCCGTGCTATGCCGGGCTGAGCGAGGACTAGGGAGCTCGAGGATCAAGAAAAAGTACGAGCATAGTATAGTCATAGCCCGTTAGTATGCCTACTACCTACTACCGGGGATGTATGTTCAGAAAACGTCTGTAGCCAGTGTGTATGTCTTACTACGAGCGACATCACGCAGCAGATTAAGGAACTAATCTCTACTTTTTTAGGTCAATATCGATACACGTACTCACGTGGGTTTGGTGACCCTTAGTAAAAAAAAAAATCATGAGAAGTTCCTTCATCCGCCGCGTGATGTCGCTAAAAATGGAGGTGTAGTTTATCTGCGAGCGGTTTTGTGCATACCCCTCTACGAGAGTTGTATCTCGGTGGCTGAACTTCCAGTCACGTCCAATGTTCATGGTTTGCGATAACGCTCAGAGAGCGCAGCACTGTTTCCGTTTCAGAACGGGCCGCGCTTCTCCCCCACAAGATTCCGGTGGTTCGATTCGTACCTCTTTGGTATCTCGAGCGACATTAATTCTTTCTTGTTGAACACTAAAGGCCCATTCACAATGCAAACATAAACATAAGAATGGCGTTAACATAAAAGTGAGGACTGCGTCCATTAGAGGACTTCTTCACAATGCGTTCGCATAAGCATAACACGTAAGACGTTAACTTAATACCTTGTAAGCTTCTGTGCTTATGGTTATGTCAAAAATAAGAAATCAACCAATCACAGTACGTTAACTCAAAATCGAGTATTGAAATAAGTTGATACAACTTGTGGCAAGAGCCGCCCCCCCCCCCCAGTTATGGACACAGTCGAGATCTCGAAATGGATTGGCACATCCAACTAATAGTAAATTAGAATGTCTCACAGACAAGAGAAAATCTTATTTTGCTTACGTTTGTGTTCGACATTGTGAATACTGCAGTCTTTCACTTATGCTAATGTTTACGTCTATGTCGTATACTTATGTTTGTTTGGATGGATCCACCATGATTAAGAAGTACCGTTAGCGTTTCTAAGCGAAATTGTCTCATTTTAGACATCAAGAGTAGCTCTCGGAAGAACCGACGAAAAATTCTTCTGTAATCGTCTTCCTGATATTTTCTGTTTTTCGCCAAACCATATTGGGGGCGTGGTCTATGAGTACAGTAATATGTTCAAATGATTCACATTCACTTTATGAACATTGGCTAATTGTCACTTACACTTCGACACAGCAATATTGTTCATTCCACCGAATGAAGAACGTTAACATGAAAACTATTTAATAGTTGCGACAAAAATTTCACTTCAAATTTTCTTTTGAAATAAATATAATTTATTTGAATTATTCCTTGATTAATTTTTTAAAAATCCGATTGAAAACGTAATACAACAGCCAGTTTAATTGATATTTGATGATGTGGATAGCACGTTGACCTTTCTATGCCCATGGTTTCGCTTTTAATTTATCTATCCCAGAATTTATATTAAAACGATTACATTGTTGTCTGTATGAAATTGTTGGAATTTTATCTTTAGTGGTGAAACCAAAAAACAAACAAATTCACCCCTGAAAACTGTCACAAACTTCTCTCACTTCGCGTCACTTCACATCACACAACTTCACGTCATACGCAGTTTTAACTGTTTTTTGACGTAAAATAAAATAAAAAAATCACTGCACTGAAACTTCCGGGACAAGTCTCCTGGTGCTACACCTCACTTGGCAGTTATATTCTCGCACATTTTGTTGAGCCCCCATTTCGCTAGTTGCGAGGGGAGTGGGGGATTTTATTATTTTGTTCAAATGACTATTATAGTATCTGTAGCTCGTTTTTCGATTCAAAATAGTTTCTATTACCTGAGAGTAAACATTTCTGATTATCAGAATTTGTCAACAAAGCTTGTTGCTAACATTTATTCTTAATTCAACTAATGTTAATAAAGGAGTGGTGGTAAGTATGCCGGGGTCAAGAAAAAGTGCGCGTATAATATTCTCTCCTCTTTCATATGCCAGTTGTTTCGACACTCATTCATGCGACATAGAATTGGGGGCGTAGTCGGGGAGTAAAACGCAGAAATGATCGGCGTTGATTTCATAAACTTCGGCGTCAAGGCTGGATTAACCTTTGTTGGGGTCCCCTAGCCAGTGGCGAGACCTGAAAATTATTTCAAGTATACCGCCCTTTATGGAAGCTACCTCTACCGTTGTCTTTTATTTCGAGCTTTTCTGAAATACCAATACTATGAAATCCCATCCTTAATAATTGTTTTATAAGACAATTACACAAACAAATAACTTTTGGATCATTAACATACTCCATTTTCACAAAAACTTGAGAGAAGCATAACTTATGAACGACCAGATAAGGACTGTTCCCCGAAATATTTTGCGCATTCTCCCCTCTCCCCGCCCTTGGAACATGGGAAGCCCTAGGTTCTTGCAGTTGGCATGCCGTGCCTTTGCCTGCGCCAGCAAATTCTCTGGACTGCATGAAGAACTGTTTGAAACTTCTCACTCCACCTTACTTCATAGCGCTTACGGATGCTGAGGACTGACTGACTCTCCGTAGCAAAACAGTTCTGACATCTGTTTTAAAGCGTTCAAAACCTCAATAACTTTTTAGAGGATTACCAAACTTACAAAATATTTATTACACACTTCTAATTACTAGGTATACCGGTGGTATACGCGGCGTAGCCGAGAATTCACCACTGCCCGTAGTGGTCTCCGTGTAGTGGCACTTACAATACGCCTTCGACATTGTATGCTGGTTTTTGCTTGCGGACGGGGAAAATCAAATTTTTCTTCTCAGAAAGTGAATCCAAAATAATAGTATTTGGTAACAAAAATAACTGTTTCCATTTATACTTTTCAACAAAATTTTACATAAAAATTTTACATTTTACATTTTTTACTTCCATGTAGTAGCATACACTAACTACATATGCTGTGTGTACTAGTGTACACTAACTATATATGATGTGTGTACTAGTGTACACTAACTATACACGCTCTACTTGCATGCAGATCCACTAAATCGGCTTTCACGCGGATTCTCCAATTGATCGAATTTTAACGCACAACCTTCACTTGGTTGTCTTGCCCAAGATTCCATAAATTACCGTAATATTTGTGATCGTGCTCTTCATCGATAGGCTAAATATTGTCTGCTTTGTAGACTTCCTTGCGGTTCTACTATGTTTTTGAGTTATAGTTTTCGAACGACCTGCACAAAAAAAAACGCACCTGTTTCTCTTGATAGCACTTCAAATCCTCTACGACTTCCACAAAATGTTTGTCTTGATCGAATTTGAAATCCTCCACGCCTTCCACAAAATGTTTGTCTTGATCGAATTTGAAATCCTCCACAACTTCCATAAAATGTTTGCCTTGATCGAATTTGAAATCCTCCACGCTTTCCACAAAATGTTTTTCTTGGTCGAATTTGAAATCCTCCACGACTTCCGTGCGATCCTCTACTTTATTGACTTGCGCTCAGACTTGATCACCTCGAGCGAAAATTCTCCACTTGATTTCCTTGCTCGAGTAGTGGGAGTGGAAAACATAATTTATATTACGAGGAAATGGTATGAACGGTTGAAGACTTTTCACAAATACTAGTGCACAAGACAATGAACGTGAGATGGGAAATAAAGAAGCTGGGTAAGAAATTACATGAATGGAAAATACTTTTTAACACAACCCCCCTGGACTTATCGCTTAATCAACGCACGACTTATCTTGGCCGGTAAAAATTCAACACTTTTAATGAAATAAATATGTTGTGTATGATATTTAAATTATATTGCAATTTTTCGTTAAATGCAAAACAAGCTATGCGTTTCCTATGCTATTCGTTAAATGCATAGGAACGGTTGGAAACCATAGAAAATAATGGTTTGAAAATATTAATGGCAGAAGAATATGTTAAATGAAATATATTAAGAAATGTAATTTCTTCAATTTTTCATTTTGTGGTATGCTAGTGGGAAAGGTTATTTTGGACTCATGAAAAACACCATTGGACTATTGAGAAAATTGTTGTTGCCCATTATTCATATAAAATCCTGGTTTGTGAACCGTGATTGCCTTTAACGATGCTGTTACAGGAGATATTCAGAACCTGCTGGCATATGCTGTTATGGAATGAATTTGTAAATGTAAAATGTTGTAAAATTTGTAAAATTTCGACTGTATGTACAATGTATTCCATCATATTTAAATTATTACGGAGGATAACATACCGAGGGTGTATTGCAGTTTGTTGTATTTAATTCATAATGTATTGTTGGCGTGAAGATATTAATCTCACCATACTATCGTAACCACTTACCAGCCTACTAAACTGTGATTAAGATCGGGGCATTCTATGCATTATCTTTACATTGCGTGAATAAATATTTCAAAGGCCTCCTTTTTATCTGATGTTAACACAGGATCTTTATCTCACACAATTAACAGAGGAGTAGCACTTTTGCCAACACTTCGCTCCCTCGAAAATCCTGTTTTGAGAAGTCACAGTGTTCTTTAAGAGTCTCTTTTTAAACAAAAAGTCCAACTTTTACGCCTTCTTAAAGTTCTGTATCCTCGTGTCTGGGGGAAGTTTTCAGAGACGTTGAAAGTCCTACAATTTGGTCATAAACACAGACATGTAAATTACAGATAAGTGTACATCCAACTCACAGCCCACTGTTTTCAGCAGGGATATGATATACTTGATAAATTCTACATAAACAATGCATCAGGAATGTCATGTCATGTAATAGTTGATAGTAAGCACTAATTGTTCAGAGGCAATTGGAGCAGAGGTTCAAAGTATATAATACCGACAGTGGATGAGGAAAATGAAATAAAATTTGTATTTAAGCGAAGTCCTTTATATTTATGCAATAGTAAATGATATTGCATTCAAATCACTTTTTGAGTAGAAATGATAAAAATAACAATTCGGATTTATTTATTCAGTTTTAACAATTATGTGTGAATGTGTGGTATGTAAGAAATAACATTAACTAGCTGGACACGAACAAATATTCGGTACTTTGTAAATAATTGCTTTCAAAGTGTTAATTTCTTCTTGGTAGAAAGAAACTTCTTGGTAGAACCCAACTTCGAAAGCACAGCCTCTGAACTGCGGGTTACAGCTTTATAGGTCTGTTACTGTACAAGAGAAACCATTTTAATATTTCTAAATGTTCGGATTAAATTTATGCTTCTTATTTTAATTTATTGTGATATAGACTTAAAAGTTTTTCTACATTTCTGACCACTCTTGCAATGGAGTGAGGGCACCCAAAAGAACTAAATGTAAAAAAATGTAATAGAAAGTTAATAGGTCTTATTTTGCAGCATGCTGCTTAAGAAACAAAATTTGGGGTACAGTCCGTGTCTGTCATCCACATGTATTTCGCCATTTTCCTCACCAGTCCCGTAAAAACTCATCTGTCCCCCACAAAGCTCGTGTCCCGTCAGAGACACGAATCTTTAAGAGCCTAAGGCTCAACATTTCAGAGTTATACATTTTTCAGTAATTTTTTGTATATCATAACACCGACACAAAAGAAAAATGAAAATTAAAAAAAGTTTTCAGACCGAAAAACTTGCACGTTTCTTTTTGTATGTCACGCGCTGAATCCGAATCTGAAGCCAGGATTGCGCCACCACCCTCCAGTTTTTGGTCGCAAAAAAACATGAAATTGTAAATTGTAAAATTTTACGGTGGTTTTGTGCGATAAAAAAACTGAAAAGTGGCTTCGGATTCAGCGCGTCGTCATAAATAGAAAAACCTGTGGTCAAGTCTTTGGGTCTGACTCGTTTTTGTTTCTGTAGTGTATAACGCTTCAAGACACCAATCTAGTATTCACATGTGTTTTTCGCGATTTAAAAAATACAACTGTAGGGTGGTGGCGCAAGACTGACTTCAGTTTTGGATTTAGCGTGTCCTCATACATAGAGAAACATGGGTCAAGTATTTGGGTCTGACAACTGTTTTTGTTT